>BGPT01000480.1:145173-167629 GCA_003297045.1 Symbiodinium sp. clade C Y103 | reverse complement strand
ATTTATGCATTATCTTCACTTGTATCAATCCTTTCCGCCAAAACTGACGAGGTTCTAAGTTTTGAATTCACCAGCTAAATATGCACGTGGCACATCACATTATTGTTTTCCTGGGAAAGGGCACCACCGGTGGAAGGTTGGCTGAAATTTTGTGACTATTTGACTGTTTAGTATCAAAAACCTTCAAAAACAAAACAGATGAAGATGACCNTGGGAAAGGGCACCACCGGTGGAAGGTTGGCTGAAATTTTGTGACTATTTGACTGTTTAGTATCAAAAACCTTCAAAAACAAAACAGATGAAGATGACCGTTTATTTCAAAACCGGTTGGTTACAAAACCATCATGATTTATGCATTATCTTCACTTGTATCAATCCTTTCCGCCAAAACTGACGAGGTTCTAAGTTTTGAATTCACCAGCTAAATATGCACGTGGCACATCACANTGTATCAATCCTTTCCGCCAAAACTGACGAGGTTCTAAGTTTTGAATTCACCAGCTAAATATGCACGTGGCACATCACACTATTGTTTTCCTGGGAAAGGGCACCACCGGTGGAAGGTTGGCTGAAATTTTGTGACTATTTGACTGTTTAGTATCAAGAACCTTCAAAAACAAAACAGATGAAGATGACCGTTTATCTCAAAACCGGTTGGTTACAAAACCATCAGGATATATGCATTATCTTCACCCGTATCAATCCTTTCCGCCAAAACTGACGAGGTTCTAAGTTTTGAATTCACCAGCTAAATATGCACGTGGCACATCACCCTATTGGTTTCATGGGAAAGGGCACCACCGGTGGAAGGTTGGCTGAATTTTGTGACTATTTGACTGTTTAGTATCAAAAACCTTCAAAAACAAAACAGGTGAAGATGACCGTTTATCTCAAAACCGGTTGGTTACAAAACCATCAGGATTTATGCATTATCTTCACCTGTATCAATCCTTTCCGCCAAAACTGACGAGGTTCTAAGTTTTGAATTCACCAGCTAAATATGCACGTGGCACATCACACTATTGTTTTCCTGGGAAAGNCTATTGGTTTCATGGGAAAGGGCACCACCGGTGGAAGGTTGGCTGAAATTTTGTGACTATTTGACTGTTTAGTATCAAAAACCTTCAAAAACAAAACAGGTGAAGATGACCGTTTATCTCAAAACCGGTTGGTTACAAATCCATCAGGATTTATGCATTATCTTTACCCGTATCAATCCTTTCCGCCAAAACTGACGAGGTTCTAAGTTTTGAATTCACCAGCTAAATATGCACGTGGCACATCACACTATTTGTTTGTTGGGAAAGGGCACCACCGGTGGAAGGTTGGCTGAAATTTTGTGACTATTTGATTGTTTAGTATCAAAAACCTTCAAAAACAAAACAGGTGAAGATGACCGTTTATTTCAAAACCGGTGGGTTACAAAACCATCATGATTTATGCATTATCTTCACCTGTATCAATCCTTTCCGCCAAAACTGACGAGGTTCTAAGTTTTGAATTCACCAGCTAAATATGCACGTGGCACATGCATGTTTTTGTTTCCTGTTGTTTCCTGGGAAAGAACACCACCGGTGTCAGGGGTTGCTGAACTTTGTGACTATTTTTGGCATCAGAACCGTAAGGAACAAAACAGGTGAAGATAAGCAGATTCCTTATCAACAAACCGGTTGGTTACAAATTCATAGTGGTTATTTTCACCGTTATCAATCCTATCAGCATAAACTGACAACGTTCTAAGTTTTGAATTCACCAGCTAACTATGTACGTGGGATTATGAGGGAATTATGTTTTTATTTTGTGGAGTTTTCTGCAGCTGGTGTGCAATCAAGGGCATTTAACAATAGATTACCCATCCGGTGCCATCCATATTGATAGCCATGGATGCCCTTTGGTTGATGTTTCTGGGGTGGATCTTTACCAACCTCCTGAGCTTTCTGCTGGGGGTGATTGTGGGGATCCTTAGATTTCATCAGACATACAGAGAGAGGTGCTTGCAGAATGCAGTTATTGTATATATAATGAAAGGAACAACGTATAATGTTTTTTTTCACCTCAAGAATGAGGTCAGCTACTTCTGCGGCCGAAGCACCGGGGCCCGCCGACAGTACACTATCTCGCAATCGTGTCAGAAAGATCACCACCGCGTTGATGATTTGAAGCATAGAAAACCGGGAAAAGCTGGTCAACATGTCCTGTTTGTATCATCAAGTAGCCCTCAGAAATACCGAGCACACATTAGTGAACAATGCGCGGGGAAGATGCTGGGACCTAATCTTCGAAGCTTTGTTTTCTATATTTTCCAGTTCTTCATTTCTATACCAGACAAGGTTTGTTATATATATATATACCTGTACATTTTATACATAGTAGGTTACCCCTCATGGCTGATTTTGTTTGAATGTTGTTGCTTCCCCCACACTAAGGGACTTCGTGCCGGTGGCTTTGTGTTGCAACTGCGCGGGCAAACTGCGTGCAGCCGAGTGATAGACCGCCGTGTTCAAAAGATGAAAAATATCGCCGATCATGTGGGAGGGAAGGCTAAATGATACATTCTAGCTAGGTATCATGCAGATTTAGTTGCTGAATCCAAAAGTTAGAACCTCAGGGCCCCCGAAAAGGTGCCACGAGGTTCTAAGTTTGGCCCGAAAACTCAATTTACAAGCGTTTGGAAAACCAAACTGAGGTTCTAACAACTTGTCCGTCGCTATAGTGTTTTTATTGTTTTTCCGCGTGAAAAAACCTCCCCTATCCTCCCTTCTTTATCCCTCTTTGGTGCTTTTCCGTCCCTCCCAGTGATGTTTTGTTCCTGACTATAGCCAGGTTCCCAATGGGACACCCCCCAGACTTCAGCAAGAGGATCACCTCTCCAACTGAGCATGGCTCCCTCTGGTTATTTAACATAGCTATGGGGAATGGCTCATAGAAGTAGATGATAAACAGGATGATTGACCTTGTAAAGTGGTGATTTTCCATAGCTGTTAAATAACCGGGCATATTTGCTGGCACCCTCATAAACCAGCCAGTTGAACCTTCATAAACCGGAGACCAATAAAAAGGGCCAAGCCGTTCCTGTTCCCAAGGCGACAAAGGCCCCTGTGCTCAGTCCCAGCGTAGTCGCTACAATCGAACGCCCCTTGGCCGAAGCCTGAAATGTGGTAGAGCGGTACAAGTTTGCTCCAACCTAAGTGATTTAACAAATTTAACACATGATAACGCATGATTTAACCATGACAAATGGTGGCTAATGGGGATTTCACCAACAAATACACAGGTATAAAAAAATGATACCAGAATGATTAATGATTGCATTCGTGTCATATCTTAAGTCGAAATGCGAGCAATATCTTAACTGGATGGTGGGTGTGGGTGTTTTCAGATATACTTGAGATATTTTGAAATGTTCAACCACAGAAATGAGATGATGATTCCCAATGGCATATTTTTCAGGGGTACCCCCACCAAGAAATACATCACAATGTATACAAGTACGGGCTGGAAGTGGTCAATGACCCATTCAACTACCAAGAAAGAGTCAAAAGTACTGAGCCTTTTGAATGTCAAGTCACTAGGTCAAGAGGCTGATTGACGTGACGACATTCGTCGTGTTTAGAGGAGTATCTATAGAATCAAGTTTTGTGTAGTATACATATTGAATATCTAGACATGTATGTATATAGAAGCATGCGCGCACACACACACACATATCTATCATTTTCATACATGATATACGCATGTACTTGGCTATGCACACATATCATACGAACAATATGTGTACAGATCCGCACATACACACAGAGCAAAAAAGCCATCTCGGAGCTTGGCTGCGAGGAATTCTCGCAGTTACCTGCCAGCGCCGCGCAGTTCGGAAACTCAACGTACAGTCAAATATTTGAACTAGACAGTATGGTTATGCAGATATTCCACCATGTATTGTATGTATTTTTTCCCCACTATTCAGGTACATTGTATGTGTATATATATATATATGTACAATTATACACATACACTGTCATATACTCATATAGAGACACCTTACTTTTTCTAGAGCCTTCAAATTTGAGAAACAAAGCCTCTATATATTGATATGCGCAAGTCGGAAAGTCTCCTCTCAACTTGACGGAAGATTTTCACATATGATTGACCAAGTCTGAGCCGTAAATCATTCAACAGTCCATGATTTTTGTTAACATTTAAGGATACCCGCGCCCAAAAGATCTCCCAACCGTAGGAGTTCAATAAGCCCCTAATACTAACCCCTTAGTCCGCCTTTGATGGTTGGGGGATTGCCTTTGGGAGGGTATTCCTAGAGATTTTTGCTGCTGGTATTCACTGCTATCCCTTTGGCGCGCACGACGTCCCGAGGTGGCATTTTGCAGATCGAGTTTGGCACGGGGCGAATTACGGGGCCCGAGGTGGTTTGGATCTGGGAAGGTGGATGGGGTGGCAGCCATAGAAATTTCAAGGTAGTTTCTTGGATCTCAGCATGTTTCACCAGGTTTCATCAATATTGTGAAACTATAGTCCTTCACCAAGTCCAAGATTTGGTCGTTTTTCCATGTTTTTCCTGGGTATTTTCCGGAATTGCTGGAAACCATATATAGTTCAAATTGTCAAATGCAAAGGTGGATGCCATCTACTGAGTTCTTCCAACACGGAACAATCTTTTTCGGGTGACCTTCATGCGGACATCCAGGCCAGGTGCGCTGTACCCCCTGGTAAACTAACAGTTTGCGAACTGGAAAATCACCATGCTATTAGTGGGAACATCACCTATTTAACTATGGCCATTGAAAAAATAGCGAACTGTTAAATTACCAGTAGGGTTGTACACCTGGGTAAAATCCAACGACATCATGACTGCGTCAGTGTAAATGATGGTTATACAAAGTAGGACGAATGATGCATTCTCGAATGACTTTATTTCAGTTTGGTGGATAATGATATTTTACCCAGACATACGCTTTCCATGTCTGGTGGATGATCAAGTACTTCTGAGGGAGTTATGGACGATTCGAACTCCCAATGCACCAAACAATCAAAGTGATGAGCTTATTCAGCGATAAACCTCCATGTAGTTCGATGATTTTCCCAGCAATAAACCTCCATTTTTCCTTGGGGATTTCCCAGAACTCAGCTGGTCAGAACTAGGCAGAACGACCAGTTGTCTCCCCTGCAGGCCATTGATGATTTTCACATCGGCCCCTTCTCGGTGTACAAACAAACCTTTGGTGCGCCGTGTGGATGGGGTGGGCTGATGGGGCTGGCATGACATCGCCCATGGGTGTCCCAGAGTACAAAGCCAGATAACGGTAGGAGACCCTGTAGTGATGCCCGAAAAATCCCGAAATCGAAGCCGATTGGTTTTACAGTGCTATGTTTTTATTTGATTTTATTAATTGGGATAATAGTGGGAAACATCCAGTTAGAAACACCCTTAAGAAAAATAGGTCCAATGCCGCCCTGTGACTTAAAGAAAGATCATGGCCCACTTTATACGACTTTACTCACATTTGGGATGGTGATGGTATGACATTTGTCGCGGACTGGACGCAGGGGTGACAAACAATTCCTTCCGTCAATGAAGTGGGTAAGGTGAAACCATGGTTTTTACATGTTTTTACCCTTCAATTGGGGGTATCCTGCAGATGGTCCCTTCGACCATTTTTGGGAATCGAGTTGATGGTCTCAATTCATGCTGTTTTCATCCCCACACATGGCATGATTCGTGCCCCAATCGAGTAGTGATGGTTTGAAGAACCAAGAACCAATGAGTGCGTTAAGCAGCGACCCAGGCGACGAAACCATTCAAGAATCATCATCATGTCCTCCCCCACTACCTAAATTCGTACCTTCAGAAACAAACACATTGTACTATGTCCAAGTCCTCCAAAGTCATGATTTCGAAAGAATTTGTGGTCAGTGATCGATCTTGAGGTATGATCCAAAGTGAAGAAGGCCGAGTCTTTGAGGAGGCGGCTTCTCCCTGTGCCGACGTTGTAAGAAGAAAGGGTCGAGGACAAGAATGACATGTAAGTATAAGCACGATTCGACATCAGCGACCACCTTTAAAGAACCAACATGTGTTTGTGTACATGGCAGTCGCACCCCTCCAAAATACCTAGTATAATCCTAGTATGTAAGCAACAGCGAATGGGGACATTGTTTGAGAGAACATGTGATGGAAAAGCAAGACATGCATGAGGTCATACATAGATTCATTGGGCGGAACACCTCTTTGACCCCCCATGAAAAGCCTGTGGCTGGAGCATTCTGGAGCTCCATCCCCTGTCCTTCTTGAGTGTCGAGTCGAAGGCGTTTGTTGTGACGATATATCCACACATATAACAACCCAAGTCACAGCGCAAGTGCAAATGAATATCAAGCAATATAGCATCCAGTAAGTGTGCAAGTGCAAAATGAACTTCAAGCAATGTAGCATCAAATGAGTGTGCAAGTGCAATGTGACGTTATTAGTTGTCAGCCATATCAGCCCCGCCCCACCCCGCCCGATCTCTAGCATCCCAGCACGCACGTGTTCAAGCGTAAATAGCGTAGCATCAAGCGAGTGTGCAAGTCCAATCCGACGTTCTTGGCCGCACCCCTCCCCACCCCATGATGATCAAGCAACAGCACGCTTGCATGATGTTTCTGAGAATATGTGATATAAAAAAAGATAGGTTTGGAAGACGGTCCTCCTGTTTACGCTTGTCATGTTGTGGTTCCAAAGTAGAGCTCAGGGACACTTTTCGTTGGTTCTGGGTCGGGACATCCAGAAGTTGCATGTGGAACGTGTCCACAAGGTGCTGCCTCGATTGTGTCGTTTACAAGTACATGATGAGTTTGTCTTTGAATAGGGTACCCCCAAATTTGATAGTTAATCACGATTAATCATCATTTTACCATGTTAAGATTTGAATTTGCCCCCCCATTTTCAGACACACCCATATAGTCCGAAGGATAACCTCTCACCTGACAACCTGACAAAGGTTTGAATTTGGATTTGGGTTACCCGATGGCAATGGTCGACCCCCATTCCTTGATTTTATAACCCTTTCAGCGCATTCAGTTTCCGCTTCCAAGTTCCTTGGGGAGAGAAGGTTGCCATGCGTTGGAGCTAGTACCATAGCGCGTTTGTTGTTTGCAGAACGACAAAAATAGAGGCAATTGAGTGGTGGTCAGATATATTGTCCATGTCGGTTAGATATTGTCCATCGTCACTATTCGTAAAAGGAAGATTGACTGTCCAAATACATTCATTTTCGACATATATTATTTTCCACTTTTTACCATTTCAGGAAAATTGTAGTTCCCTCAAATTTTCTGAAGATCTGGAGGTCAAAATCAGCCATCCCAAAAGCCAGCTGCCAGATCCCCGTGGAGGGCATTTTGGGTCTCGCCTTTCCAGCCATGGCAGCCAATGGTGCCCCAACCATCTTGGAGTACCGGAGGGTACGGTGCGAAAACCATGGTGAAAGCGTACACTGTTTTGGTAAAGACAGAATTATCCACTAATTAGTAGTTATTCATCCACTATTAGTAGTAGTTATTCCACTATTAGTTATTCAATAGCTCTCGCTTGAGACTCAACTTCATCCACTATTAGTAGTTCTTCATCAACTAAAGACCCGCTCTGATAATTCTGCATATTTCGCCAGACCCAGATCATCAATCCTCTTTATCGAGACATCCAACCGCGCAGCTTCAGGTATCCGGCCCTTTGTGGACGGCATCATCGAGAACAAGGCCGGGAGGATGGGGACCACTGTCATGTTTGGAGGGTGCAGGATGGCGCTGTCAAGATTGAAATTCTTCCTCCACTTTAGAACTGGCATTATATTGGTGCCTAAGTATCTAATCCTACAATTTTCAAGCCAACCAAAAACCATCAAAAGCCAGAATCCCAAAAGACACGACTTTTGAGCCAGCAAAGCTACAAACCGATTGCAGCCACATTTGCAACTGGACTTGATAAAATGGCCGGAAGTTGTGGGATTTTGCTGGAGCCATTGTCAGGCGATTGGTCGGAATGAGTTTGCATTCTACTTCAGTGTCTCGGCCAGTGGCGGATCCACTGCAGGGTTTCTCCAAACGGACCATAGCTGAGAATTGGTCAGTTTACCTCCGCACCCAACTTACCCCCTTGTATCTAGGGGTGTTGGGAGCAATCCTGTAGTGGCAGACTTAGAAACGACTCTAGCATTCTCACTAATTCAAAACTCTTGACCCATGGAACCTCCACAATTGAACCATTTTTGGATTTTTGATGACGAGCGTTGCGCATGACTTGGGAACTGGATGAACATCATCGGTGAATTGGTCCGAAGCTGGGGGGCAATTGCCCGAACCTGCGGGATGGTCATCAATCCCGTTAACACGGACTTCTGTACGCATTGTAAGGATTCTCATGATGGGATCGATGCGTCTACCCCCACAAAGCCCCATGCTTTGAACATGCCGCATATTCTCATGAGTGAAGGGGACCACACCATTTCATCGGCGAACCCATAGACAGATAGATAGATTCATATTATACGAACTAGGCCCAAATAAAACCCACGATTCATCATATAAACCCATTCATTATTGGCCCGAATTGTCGTCCCGATGGCGGTTGGTTGGCCATTTAGTAGCCCCAAAATTCTTGGGTCTCCTAGGTCCAGACGATGTGGCTGGCAACGCCATCTTCTGGGGCGGAGCCGGGAGCTGAGAGCCGAGTCGGGGTGGGATTTCACCGTGGCCCACAAGGTGACCGGTTCATGTCTACTTGGGGGTGCAGTGGAACCATAATAAGTGGCTTCTATAACCATTCTAGGGGTGAAATCCCAACTTCTGGAGGTTATTACATGTTATCACCAATATGCCGTTATGCCCGTTATGCCCCAACTGCACCCCGAGGTAGTGGCCTAGTTCTGATGATTCATGACAGCATCATTTTAGACAAGTAGGATCAAGTATATTATCTTGCATCCACCTGAGAACCACGGACTCGCTTCCTGGATCATTCTAGCTGGCAAATGTCATTCAACTTTGGTGATATGATTTGTGAACATCTGGAATCTGGGTCTGTAGAGATGTACCTCAACCACCAACCAAGAATAGTGGGGAAAGTAGAACGACCATCATTGGTGTTGGCACGCCTGGCTCTTGCGATCTGTCAATGATAACAATCATCATCCCAATCAAGCGATTTTGGGGTTCTACCCTACCTATCCCCCTTGGGTCAGGTGGACAAGGCCTTCTACACCGGGGACATTGAGAACTGACCCCAGGGGACCTGGGCCATGGATCAGTAGGAAATACGCCCAATATCTCAGGCTGATGAATATCGCAGCATAGACCATGTTTCTTTCTGGTAGGGTAACGAGCCACTCCCATGATTTTGGTGATGGAACATGACGGAACATGATGGAACATGATGGAACATGTGTGATTTCCTTTGCCGCATTGACTGTGATTAATTCACCGACTTTTCCTGGATCAAATTGACCTGAAAAAGATGCAGCATCTCTTGAAATTCCCAATCCTCCGGATAGATGGTGCTTTGATCCATTGACAGGTTTTGAGTTTTTTTTCCCAGTCCACTGCAGCTGTCCACATCTTCCACATGTACATGTTCTCCCTCTCTCTGTGCTGCAGTATGTGGTTTAATGGAATTTGCCACTGAATAGTCCCATGCCCTCCGATGTTCAATCCTTAAATCAACCACCAGAAATGGAAGCGCACGCTGCAGAGATCCAACATAGATTCACCAGAAACTCTGAGGTTTTTCCCTGTGGTGGAGCCCTATTACTGGGCGGCCAGGGGAGCCTAGGAGCTGCCTTCAACGATGATGAGGATAGCAGTGTATGAACAAAACTATCCATCTTCAATGAGAATGACATCTACAAACCTTGACCATCAGAATACCAGAACTTCAGAACTACACACGGGTATCAAATGAAAGTACGTTCCTTGAAGGACATTTTTCACAACCTAAAACCATGGTTTTCTGGATACACACGGACCATTTTCCAGTGCCGTGTTTGACGACCCAAGGGTAAATGGCCGGCCACCTCAAACTGTAGGACGCAAAGTCTTGAATTATCCACCACTGTCTCGTCTATTCAATCTATTCTCTAGCGAATCAAGATAGATGTGGGCAATCCACCATATACACATAAAATCACATGAATCATGTATATGAATCGGTAGAGAATCATGAATCATGGGGTTTGCACATCTATGTTATTTTATGTTATTTTATAGAAGGGTAGAAATTGTGTTTTTCTGTTTCCCATCTAACTTCAAGACACTTTTGCTTACCTTTGCTTCGCATGAGATGGTCCACGACTAGAAATTGACTCCTTTGGTCGGCACGACTGGAATTCACCGTGACATTCCGGTCGCATGTACAAGCGATAGTAGTGTCAGATTGGGGATAGATTGGGATATGAGATATGAATAGATATGATATGTGTCCCAATTCTTGTTGGTCAGTGCATGTCAGTGCCCTGGATTGTTGCCAAATTCGATGATTCAATTTAGGTTAGGGGCTCGCTTGTCGAAAACAGCCTGAAAACTCTGGTTTAATGTTGGAGCTGGATTCTTTTGGATGCCAACTGAGGTTGAGTTGAGGGACTTCAAAATTGGCAATGATTCTTTGCTTCATCTTCTCCTACCTGAGGAAAAGCGAGGGTAGTGTGGCTGCTGCAATGGAGTAGTGGGAGCCTCCCAAAAAGATGGCCCTTTTCAATCCTTTTCATGTCAATGTGGGAACTGCAGTAAGCTGCAGCACACTTCCGTGGAGTTCCAGCCCTGCTTCGTCCTCGATTCTTTGGCTTATCCCATGTACTTGTAGATCCATGTAGATTATAATCACGGCAATTCGTAACCAGGATGTACATCCAACATGTTTTCACCCTTCATCCCATTCCTATTGTCTGCATAGGAGGAAGAGGACATGACGCATGAGAGCCACAAGAGTCCGGGACCGTGGACAGCAGGGGATTTTGCAGAGAAATGTAGGGATTCCAGCAGGCAAATGTCGCGATTTTGACGGATTTTGCACGAAAAGTGCTTTGGTTTCCAAGCAAGAATGGAGTGAAGCAACAAGATCCGGGGGTTCTTAAACAACTCAAGCTGGAATGTCTTCCAGGTCACAAATAGCGCCCGCACTCACAGGGACCCCACTCTAAATGACAGTCAGTATAGTAAGGGGAATTATCCCTAAAAGTTGTAGAATAGTTTGGTTATTTCATGCTATCTATTTAGTCTATTTCATCATAATTTGAATTTGCAATTTCCAGTAACAGTTTGGGTATTTTTCGACAAAAGGATTTTAATCTGCCATCTGCGAGAACTCAGCCATCTGGGTCTGATGCATTGGCTGCCAAAAGCAGGTCGGAAGCAAAAAGGTAGCGGCAAAGCTCCCATGTTCAAGGCATTGGAGGGTCCCAACCTGAGAAATCCCTGTGATTGGTCCAGCACATCGATGACTAAGATGGGTTGCGACATGTTGCAACATTGTTCAGAACTTGTGAAGTGGACCAAACATGAGTTGCTTTTCCTGACCCCAATGAGATGTTTCTTATTTTGTTTCTTGTATCTTCTTTTGATATTACCTGATTTGCCGGTGGGATTTGCGAGATGTTTGGAAGATACTATCATTCTATATCATTCTTACAGAGCTTGTGCGGTTTGCTTTTTTGACTCGAAAGTAGTCAGGGTACCCAATTTTCACAACCAATGGGCAAATGATGGCAGATGGTACCAAAACCACCCCTCTATCAATTTTGTTAAGGAGATATTCGACAGAAATAGGGCGATGTCCAATAAGAAGCAATCAAAACACATTTTCTTTGGGGTTTTCCATTTTTCATGTGTGTAACATTCAGAAAGGTCGCAGTGCAGCCCTCGCAGTCGCGGGCGATCGTAGATACTGGCACCACTTTTTTCACCGCGCAGGCGACAGCGTTAGTCCTGGGGCGTCCTCAAACGTGGCGATTGCTGGGAATATACCCGAAAAAACCATGGAGGTTTAGTTCGCTGGGAAAATTATTTAAGTAAGTGGATTTTCCAGCCATGCAGAGCTGGCAGAGTACACTTGCCCATGGAATTGTAGCTACCTTTCAGACACTGGCTGTTCCTCGTGGAAGCGATAGCTTGACTTGATCAGCTATAGATTTTCTAGGTATCTTTATATAGATTCCTCAATACTACTCATGCATACATGTCATGAATGTGTAAGTCTCACTTTCCACCACCCTATGAACCACCATCCCACGTGCGCAATGTGGGATTGGCTCAGAGATATCAGAATCTCGCCCAAAAAGAGATCGTCCGACCCTTAAAATCGACCAAAGTGCTGCCCATTCATCCCTTTAGTTTGGCTGATGGTCATGGTTTCAAAGCATTGTTTCTAATCCATCATCCATAACCAACAAAATGATTCATACCAAACATTTTGATGTATGAACAATTTCCATATTTGGATATATTTGGATATATTTGGATATATTTGGATAATATAGATTCAATGTATCCATTCCCATCCTAAGATTTCCGAGAACATCCCCAGCCTGTCCCTGGACCGACGAAATCTCCCAGGGCCAACTCTACAAGGAGGTCATGAAGCGGTTGAGTGCGCAGACCTGTTCCAGGCTGGGAGTTTTTTTTTTTCCGGGCGAGGTGATTTGTTTAGTGCGCTACAAAAAACAACAGATACCCTCTGGTAAACTGACATAACTATGGAAAATCACCATTTTAAGTGGGAAAATCCACTATAAATTGCCATTTTCAATAGCTATGTTAGTTTACCAGAGGGTAATCCCAAGTTTGGTGTGGTGATATGACAGTTTGATGTGCCATTTGTGTGTTTCGTCCTCCGATGATCCCATTTTTTGAGATTGGTTGACCGTCAGAATGATGATTCATACCATCGGCGAAGGATCTTGGGACGGGGTTGCAACTGGCCCCAACGACTGGTGATTGGAAAAAACAATGCAAACCCAAATTTTCTACTAATCAAGATAATATATTAAATATATTAAGATAATCTTCAAATCTACTATTCCAGAGTGATTTGTTCAGGTTTTGCATTTCACTATGACTTTCAGTTTTTGTTGCAGAACCATCACGAATAACCAGCTGAGTTCCAGCGACTTCAATCACATGTGACATTTCCAAGAGTAGTGGCCCTGAGTTGAACATTGACATAGTCAGAGGTAGGTATATCCCAGTGTACTTGTTTATTTGCTTGCCAAATCTTGTCAACATATCATGGCAGAAAGAAATCATGCACTTAGGTGATGCTGTATTACATTTTGCTTGTATATGTAATAGAAATTACTTTTACAATTATTTACCTAATATATATATATATATAATATGTATATATATATATATTATATACATACACGCACATACTGTGCAAAATACAGTCGACTCTGCTACCCATGACCTGTCTACCTGCAAGTCTCATTGCACTGGCAGTATCACAGAGCAGAGCCACCCCAACATCACCTACACCTTGGTCAACACCGCTGGACAGACACGTGTGGAGCTCAGAGAGTTCTTAAGGCTTCCCCTGAAGCAACATTTCGATGAATCTTGGAGCAGGTTTCACCAGTTTTCAGGGTAACCTACCTACCTGCCAGTTAATTATCCTCAAATTTTCCGAATTGATGTCCTGAGTTTCTTGAGGAGGATTCCTCATCCTGCTACTTGTGGAGGATCTTCGATCCCACAAATCTTTAGCAAAGTCTATAGGTAGCTCATTTGATGGGTCAGAATTTGATGCCTCCGACAAGTCGGATCTTAAAGTCTACCAGTGAAATCCGGTAGGTGGACCCACCATACCTTCAAGATAGCTGGTGATCTCAAATTCTTTGGAGCCCTGGACCAACATGGATAAGTTTCCAACTCCTCCGCCGCTGCAATTTTTGATTTGTCAACTGACAAGGCCAGGCTCCAGAAACACATAGGGAACACTTGAAGTGCGGCCCAAATGGTGGGAAAATCCATGTCCATTTGGTAGTCATGACCACTTTTCTGTTTGAATGGACATGGTCACCCGGGGGTGAAACGACATGCTGTTTTCGGACTTCTCAGCCTGGACGCAGAGTCTCCAAGGAGAATTTGTGTTGAACAACAAGCAGTACATGCTTCACAGTGTTGAAGGCCTGACTTTTTTGGAGCTGATGAGGTGGAAACATGTGGGCACCCAGGGTTCCATATGGGGATGTGTCAACCAGCTATTTTGGTTTGATACCCAGGGTACCAGGGTTTTGTCGCCATAGCCATATGGATTTTCAGGATCCAACTAGAGTTGTGGGTTGATTTGGTTCTCCAAGGCCAATAGAATTCAAAGGCTTTGCGAAGACCTAAGGGTCAACCTGGGAAGTCTTGCAACTTCAGGACCTCCACCAAAAACACGAACCATACACAAACCTTAGGGCAACTCCTTGTAGATTTCTAGGGGACGAAACCTCGGAGGGCACTGACAATGTCAGTGGATGGTTGACTCATTTTTGTGCAGATTGTTGATAGGCTATGGTTTGAAATAAAGTTGAAAACTCTCAGGATTGTTTCCTGTCGGCTTGTTCATGCTTGTTCATACTTGTTCATGCTTGTTCGTGCTTGTTCGTGCTTGTTCATGCTTGTTCATGCTTGTTCAGGTATTTCCCCCTTCTTAGGTGTTGGCTCCCCACCAGCAATGCAAGTTTCAGTCCCAGTCTCTGGTACATCAGTGGTAGATGTCATACTGATACCCCATGTGATCTCTAACCCCTATGGCTGCAATAAAAACCTCGGTGCTCCCAGCCGGACCTGGAATACTTCTGGAAAGCCACTGAGGCGATGATGCGGAGTGTACCCCTGCCTTCATGATGATTCAAGTGCCTGCAGCCCATGGCCCCGGCATGGTCTTGGGAGAGGCCACGTTTGGGGACGGATTTTTTTCCGCAAGTTTTTTGAGTTTTGGGCGGTGGAGGAAGGAAGATGTTTCTTGGTTGTGAAGTGGATAGAAGATGATAGAAGTGGATATGTTTGGGTTCAAGTTGAATTTCAACAATACCTTTAATCAGAGTCTTGTCAGACTGCTGTGCGTCACTTGTTGTGTTTTTGTAGTCCTTCTTGGCTACTTGGTCAAATAATACCAGTTTATTGTAGCAGGTTGGGTCAAAGCCACGGTAGTCCGGGTGTGGGTCAAAGCCACGGGAATTGGGCAAAATGAGTTGAGCCACTGCCCATGTTGATTATAACATTAGCCTATCCACTTGTCTAATTGTTGGGTGTACGTAGTTTTAGATTCCTTGGTTTCATCAAAATAGCACAACCGCAAAGCCAGTCAAGAGACTTTCAGCACCACTGACTTGAGAAGTTTTTCAACCATGACAATCTTCTGGAGGCTTTTATCGCACTATGCGACTGATGAGATTAATAAACCCCCTAGTAATGGTTAATGTCAACCACTATTTGGGGAATCCTCCATGATTAATAAACCATGGTTTATTAATCCCACCTTGACATTATCCTCTTCATTGTTTGGAGTGCACCATGCTGATGCATGATCCCCACCGATCCGATCTATCCTCACCTCTAGGCGGCCGTAACGCACCCCCACCAGCGCAATGCTTGAATCTTGATTTATAGATGTTCGAACACAATTTGTTTCCCTCCCCAAAAAGATAGAACAGCAACATGCTGGGGAAAATCAGTTATATATGATGATACATGACCTTTCCTCCTTTTTCGCATGTTTGTTGGGTGGTGCTTAGTTGATATCAACCTGCCATCCACATCGCTCCAGGTCTTCTTGCGCATCTTCTTCGCCGTCTTTGACCGAGGAAGTGGCAAGGTGGAGGAGGCCTGGGCAGCCGTTGCGGCCGCTGGGGTTAGCCTCAACAGATAGGCTTGAAACCATGGGAAAGGGTGGGTTTAGCCACTGAGAACTGGGGATTTCATCTAATAAACCATCAAAACATGGGGGTTCATGACGTGAATGGGGGTCTCCAACATGAACATCATCAAGGCAAATGGAGATTCAACCAGTGACGCTTCAACGGTGAGAAAACGGCGGGTTTGAGTGTTGGGTACATGAGAATTTACTGCAGCAAACATCGGGATTTGAAGTATCTATCAATCAATGGGAAATTTAAACAGGAGTACCCTCTAATAAACTAACATAGCTATGGAAAATCACAATTTTTAATAGGAAAATCCACTATAAATGGCCATTTTCAAAAGCTATGTTAGTTCACCAGAGGGTATATTGAAAATTCAACCAAAAATCTGTGGTTCTGTAGTTGTCTGGCAGCCTCCAGCCTTTTTCTCACATCCCGAGATGCAAGTAAATGGTCTGTTATTGGTTACAATCCCTTGCAACTCTGACATTACCCCCCCATTATCTACATATTCACTAATCACAATGTTTACTAACCGATAAACTTTTGTTTGACAAGTTATCCCCTCCCCTAATATTGAATGCCCTGTGAACGATATCCTCGTTTAGTATTGGATCTATGCATGAATTGGATCGCATTATTGGGTATGTTCAGTATTAGAGAGATGGGATCAATTCCCATGGTGGTTGGCACAAATCCCAGTTTTGTACTGCTCAAACCCTTTTTTTGGGGCTTGAACCAGAATTTTGTTGGTTGAATCACCAGCTTTGATGGTGAACAGCACCCCCACGACGTCTGGCCGTCTCGTGGTGGCCCGCAGGCACGCCTGGGCTTGGCTCAGGCCATGCACGACACCAGGGCAAAGTCGCGACTGAAGGCTGGGGTTAAACACGGAGTGTTTGGGGAACATGGACCAAGTGATGGATGGATGGAGTTATAAATCTACTGCGGCTTTCGAGATAATTTTCGGATGATATCCAATACAGATCTGCCAACATACTGTAGAGATGTTATCAGTTAAATGTCTCAATTTTATCCACCACAGCATTTATAATCCACAGTGAGCCCAGGGGTAAAGTAAGTCAATAATCAAAAAGATACAATAGTCGATGTCTATATACAGATCTGGCAGGTAGAGATTTGCGACTATGTTGAACTTCTTAAGATCGACTCAGCAAACACTTGGCTAGTTGAACATTCTGAACACTTTTTTTTTTTCCGGTGTACCCTCTGGCAAACTAACATAACTATGGGACGTCACCATATTTAATGGGAAAATCCACTAAAAATGACCATTTTCCATAGCTACGTTTAATTACCAGAGGGTAGTTGCCAAGATTCAAGGGCTTTGCAATCAAAACTCCATGGTCGCTGCAGAATGATGTTGCCAACTTGTGGCATTTGTGCCAGCTTCCGCGCCAGAGTCGTTAATCAGGATTGAGATATGTGATATGATATATATATATATATGATATATGGCAACTACATACATATATATATATATAGATAGATAGATAGATGTCCAAAGGTGGGTGTTTAACAGAACAAACCATTGAAACTTCCATTTCATGCTTGATCCCATGGTTTGTTTCAGAGTGGAACCAAGGGGCATTGGCAGGAACGTTCATTTTTAGGAGCCACGGAACACCGGCTCTTTGATTCCAGCCAGAATGATTCTTGCATGAATTTTCTCAGAATATCCCACAATCAAACAATATCAAACATATGTTTGATTCCCCACCTGGCAGGTGAGATTTTAACAAAGGTGTGCCTCGCTCACTCACTCCTACTCACTCCTTCCCTTCTTCCTCCTCCTCTCCTCGTCTACTTCTTTACCAGCTCGTCGCCGAACCCTATCGCCAGCTCCGGATGCGGCTGGGCACGCCTGCCCCCGAACTCTATCGCAAGCTCCGGATGCAGCTAGACACGCCTGAACCTGAACTCTATCACTCTAGACTGCCGGAATAGATGCTAAATAGTATGCCCGAAAGAATGCCAGATAGAATGTCAGAATATGTGTCAGATAGAATGCCGGAATATATGTCAGATCGAATGCCAGATAGAATGCCGGATAGACTGTCAGAATATATGTTAGATAGAATGCCAGATAGAACCCAGAATGCCAGAAAAGATGCCAGATAGAATGCCAGAAGAATATATGTCAGGTAGGGTAGAATGCCAGAATCAGACCGAATGCCGCATAGACTGCCATATATATATATTTACAATATGTCAGATACAATGCCAGATGGAACGCCAGAATATATGCCAGATAACATGTCATAGTATATGTCAGAAAGGAATGCCAGATAGAATGGCAAATAAAATGTCAGAATATACGTCAGGTAGAATGTTAGGTATGATGCCAGGTAAAACGTCAGATAGAATGTCAGAGAAGATGTCAGATATTATGTCAGAATAGATGTCAGATAGAATGTGAGAATATATACCAGGATATTTGTCACCGTGGGGATCACCTGAAGTAAAGTAGTTATTTTTATATATGCATTTTTTGTTGCTTATGCCTTTATTCCTGTTGGTTATATCCTAATCTGTGTCAGTTCTGTCCGGATTTGGTCAGGGAATTTCCAGTGCTGTCCTCAAGATGTCCCCGCTTGGAAGCCAGGGGCTGACAGCCAACCAGCCGGTCTTTCACCGTACCTCGGTGTGGCAACCATGACATGTGTCATGAACAAAATATATATCCAGGTTGATTAGTTAATTTATTGGGACTTATGCTACCCAATTTATTGGGGATCATGCTAGCCAATAGAAACGGGAAACCGTTTTCAAGCAACTAGTATTTCATACGATGGGATAGAGTATTTTCTGACCACGGTTCCAGTTTTTTGCGGCAGGGATATGATCTTCTCCTAGTCCAGGAGAACATGGTGTTTATTCCTGAAGCATCTCAACCGGTAGCGGAACACCGTGAATACCCAATTCCCCAAGCGTCATCACCAAGGTCCCGATGACTCAACATCCTGATCGCCAGAGCTGTTAGAACTGCGTTTTTTTTGGCGGAACCCCACCTCCAAGGGACCCCTGCGAAGGCAGGGTCGAAAGCGCCTGGTGATTTCCCGGAGAACAAAGGGGCCGCGGAGCAGGGCGAGGGGAGTGAATGGTTTGCCATGGATTTGATGACATCTCGGAAAACTGCAAGATTGGGTATTGGGTACTGGTAGCATTGAGTAAGTGGGTCAAAAGTGGTTTGCGGCCTCAGAGGTTGGGGCAAGATTTTGACTGCGATTTGAATTGAGGCATTCGTTTTTTATGTTTCGTACGGTTACAGTTACAGCACATGCTGTAGAGTTACAGCCACACAGAAGGATCGTCCTGGTTGCGCAACTACAACAGTTTGATAGTTGCAGGTTTTGAAACAACAGATCTGAACCAATTGTACTAACTAGATGCCGGTTTGATAATTCAGCTGATTGGTGGTTTCAAAGACGTCGTTGTGATCTGTTTTCCATCCTGGGATGATGAACTCCAATTGACCCACGCGAAGGATCCATCCTTCACGCCTTCGATTGAGAACATTGTCCGGAGCTCCGGTCGTCCCCGTGGTCCCGGCGGACTCCGGACTGGGCAACGCAAGACCGTTGCGTGTGGATGTGGGATGATGATCCGTACTATGCTTGCGTATTGAGGGACGGAAAAACCCCTTGGAGTTGTGGATTCCGTCCTGGTTAACCAGCATAGCAGTGGACAAATAAAGTTTTCAAGGTGACATCTGCCCACTCAGAAGGATGTTATGTAGGCCCAGCAAGAAGTTTCAATGGTCAAGCAGTCAAAGACGATAAATTGTTCTTTGTTGGGTAAATTCTTTCTGACGTGAGAATGTGCCAGTCACATAATTAACCTGTGTTGTGATACCGCTTCACATCAAGCCTCAACTTGCTGACATGTTTTTCCGTGGTAAATCTCCACACATTTTGCCAAACAATGGCAATCCCGGATTCTTATTTACCGCTTGGGCTGTTGATCATTCTCGGGATATCATTTGAAAAATGCAAATGATATACAGTACTTATTTGGATTCTTTGGGGGAGGTACTACCACCAGTGATCCCCCCAATAAATCCACCAGGATTGAGATTATGGTCACATCCCAAAAAGATGCGGAAAAACAAAATTCTACTACCAAGGGAATCCGAAACCCCGAAAAAGACAGGGTCAGTGTGTAAAACCGGTTTTTCCATTGAAAACCTAGGTTTTCGAGAATTGCTGGATTTTGACAAAGTCCCAAAATTTGACAAATTCATATGTTTCATTGGATTACCCTTTTAGCCCNTTTTCCATTGAAAACCTAGGTTTTCGAGAATTGCTGGATTTTGACAAAGTCCCAAAATTTGACAAATTCATATGTTTCATTGGATTACCCTTTTAGCCCATGCATCTCTCAACCACACCCCCAGTTGCACATCATTTTGCATGTGGCACACCCAACATCATTGCCAAACTCAAANTTACCCTTTTAGCCCATGCATCTCTCAACCACACCCCCAGTTGCACATCATTTTGCATGTGGCACACCCAACATCATTGCCAAACTCAAAGGATTTCCACGTCAAGGACCGGTGGCAATCGGTGCCAACATTTTAAACAAACATTGCATTTCAAAGTCTGTCCGGGCCCGTCAACGAGGCCAAATTACAAATAATTAACACTTTGGCCGTGAAGTGGAGAACCAATCTTTTTTTTACGGGTTCCTACGGGTTTTTTACGGGTTCCCTACGGGTTAAATACGGGTTCCAGAAAGTGGGGTTCTCGTTGGAATCACAGAAAGCCGGGTTTTCTATGGGAAATATACGGGTTTTCATACTAGAAACCGGGTTTTCATGTCAGAACCTATCTTTTTTTTCGCAATTTTCACGAAAGTCAAAAATTGCTCCAAAACCAACATATTTGCCTACAATCGGGGTCCCGGGTCTTCTCAATCGTAAAATTCGGTGAAATATGATCAAGATTGTCAAGATTGATCATTATATCGCAACTCAAAGGGTATAGAAGGAATGTACATGATGATATTGACCATGGTATATCATGGAATGTACGAATAGATGGTCGAGATGAGTCCGCATGCATTATGAGAGCTATATAACACTATATAAAACACTATATAACATTATATAATACTAAAACAATGGTTCTGAGGGAAAACCTAGGTTTTCCATGCATATGGCTATAAAGCCGGGTTTTCATCCTGGGACCGACAAAAAATAAGGTTCTAGATTCGCTAGGTAAGATAGGGATTAATTTTGATGATTCTTTTTTTCTTGGGGGTTTACATAGCACAATCATGCATAATCCATTTTTTTAAACGTCACCCAAGTCTGTGCTCCATCTCTGAGATCACGCAGAGCGGGCCGAGTGAGTTGGGTAAGGAGGTGGCGCGCCTGTCCAGAGTCACTGGGCGAAGAACAAAGACACCACTAGGATGTTTGCATCAATGGGATTAATAAGGATTAAGGGGGAATCAGTTGGAATTCATGATTCAAGGGGATGAGTTTCATCAAGTCATAACTGGGAGGATTTAAATGGGAAAACATGCCGGAAAATCCACGATCAATGGAGGTTAGCTGGGAAAATCAAGTCATCTTGGATGCGCTGAGTCGATGATGTCTGATCTGACATCCACTTGCGGAACCTCCTAGAGGGAAGTGGGGGTTTCCTAAAATGAGGGGTACCCCAAAATGGATGGTTTATAATGGAAAATCCTATTAAAATGGATGATTTGGGGGTACCCCTATTTTAGGAAACCTCCAAGTATATATTTTTTTTGGGGGGGAGGGATCCACAAATGCAAGTGGATTCGGGGGGTTTCTTAAAGTATGGTGAATCCCCAAAGGCACCATGGGTTTCAATACTAAGTCATGGTCTAATGACTTGGATGGTTTGGGGGTACCACTCATTCCAGGAAACCTCCGGATGGGCATCAACCATATGTTAAACAATGGATAAGATTGAGGATATTTGGGGATCATGTACATAAAAGTGACACAACATGATATCAAAACCATCAACACAATTGGCAAATATCGACAACTTGGAGGAAAAATTGGGCTTTGACCATGCAAGCGGCGTATGAAAACTTGCAAAAACGGGAGAGTTGATGAGCGCATGATCACTGCAAATGTGTCGCGCTGGGAATCATGACCACAGGATCGGTCAAAGCTGGGCTACCCTAACAATAGGATGCTTCAATGATCTGGAATGATGGTTAATGATGGAACTTGTCCCAATATTAGCCTTAATTCAGGTTAGTGAATTATGATAATTTACCCAGAATGACTTCAATGGTTGAATAGAAGAAGCTATGGTCTGCTGCGTTTGAAGATGTTTGAAGAATTGATCCATACTTGCATGTATTGCTCGGAGGGGTTGAAAGGTCAACTGGATTAGTCATTGGTCTATGTGCGCACAAACATAGCACCCGTACACCCGTATATGTAATTATATGGTATTATTATATGATTATATGTATGTATGTATGTATGTATGTATGTATGTATGTATGTATGTATGTATGTATGTATGTATGTATGTATGTATGTATGTATGTATGTATGT
>BGPT01000480.1:125715-138517 GCA_003297045.1 Symbiodinium sp. clade C Y103 | reverse complement strand
GCACCGGTTGTTAGGCGCCCCCCTCCACATCCCCTCCTCCGAACTCGCAAAAGATGTCCGCTGAGGACAGCGTTGAAGGTTGAACTGGGACCAGCAAAATAAGGAAAAAATAATGAAGAAGAAGATGTGGTAGACTTCCCTCATAGTCCACAGGTCGGAGTTGAGTTGGANGACCAGCAAAATAAGGAAAAAATAATGAAGAAGAAGATGTGGTAGACTTCCCTCATAGTCCACAGGTCGGAGTTGAGTTGGAATAAGAATGAGAAGTAGCTGGAGACGATGTAGATTGGGAGAAAATTGGCTGGTAGTGAAAACAGGAGCGAAGTGTGACAAGTTCGCGAGTAGGCCATGGCAGCGATGGATGCATCCAAATGGATGAATCCGTAAAACCGGGCAGACAGACAGCGGGATGAAAGAGAGGCTAGCTAAAGCNGTAGGCCATGGCAGCGATGGATGCATCCAAATGGATGAATCCGTAAAACCGGGCAGACAGACAGCGGGATGAAAGAGAGGCTAGCTAAAGCTTGTGCCCAGTGCCTATTGTGTATTTATATATATATTATATGTATACATTACTGTATATATTATGTAAGTATACACATGCGCCTGCAGCAGTACACATGGATAGTGTCGCGAGGCGATGTCTTTCAACCGTCAACTGCCCGCTCCCCCTTTTGGCTGAATATCTTACTTGCCGGGGCTGCCAAAGAATGGTGATGATTTCCAAGAAATTGTGGATGTGTGATACCCTCTGGTAAACTAACATAACTATGGAAAATGGCTATTTTTAGTGAAATTTCCCATTAAAAGATGGTGATTTTCTATAGTTATGTTAGTTTACCAGAGGGTATTCCATTGATTCACTGATCTAAGCGAGGTCATTCCGGCCCAGGATATGGTGCAAGGCGCTCAACTGCCGTTTGTGGCTCCAGAGGCGCGTTGGGATACCCTTCGGCGTCATGAAATGTGGCTGGAAAATCCACCATTTGGACATATCCTCTGGTAAACTAACATAGCTATGGAAAATCCCAATTTTTAATGGGAAAATCCACTATTTCCCCCGTCCATTTTCAATAGCTATGTTAGTTTACCAGAGGGTAATCCATCATAAATCCTCCATTTCGATCGGGGATTTCCCAGCTAGCCACCTTTGCCTACCGGCGCGGTAACTCCACTTGGGTGACTTGGGAATTCGGGTCGTCCCAGCCTCCCATAGCACTGATCTCTCAGCTTGTGCAGGTCAGGTCAAGAAAATCTGAGATGTTATCCACTTATGATGAACTATCACATGAAATATTCTGAAATCATCATGTTGACCATTGATGAGTGAATTGGCGCAAATTCTTCTGACCTGTGTTGCTTTGTCTACGGGAGCTTCTCCCTCGCCTCGGTTGTTGAAATCCACCAAACACACAGCCTGGATAATTTGTCTACAGTTGTTGCATGAGAAATTGCTGCACCCTACACGACCAGCACGTGTCAACTTATATTTTCTCACGTCAGACAAGCAATTTTGTCTTACATGCAGGAAAAAACACAAGAAACATCGGGTCTCTGGAACCCAATAGATATCAGATGATATCAGTATCATTAAAGGTTTTTTGGGGTCCTGATCATTATTGAGCAAGGATTGATATTGATTATGGATTCCAAAAACCCAATCTTCCTGATATGTTGTGATATTAGTATTGTTAAAGCCCGATGATAGCAATAATCATAGGGATGTAGTGGGAATATAGTGGCCTTTAATGGGATATTGTCACTGATTAATGGGATATATCCCGCTTCCTGATGTTCTCTCCATGAGGCCCCCAGTAACCCCCAGTGCTTTGTTGCTGAAAAAAAGATCGAGGTTTGGCGCTACCGCTCTGTCCATTCAGCACGTCGGAGGTGCCCGTGGAAACATGGACACGGCGAGAGCTATCCTGGATGAGGATTTATGCAACAAGAGTAGTGTAGTGGTTTAACGGGATATAATGGGAACATATATGGGAATATAGTGGGAATATATTATGGGCCAATGAATCTATGGGACATTAACATGTTTCAACATGGAAAACGTGATGAACAAGTGATGATCATTGATATTCGTCCATTGAAAGGTGCGAAGCTGTTCTCGGAACCAGATGGCATCCTAGACGCCCTCAAACCAATCGAATCAGCAATCGAAGGTGTGTCATGTTGTGTGTCTACCCTTGGATCCTTTGATTCGATTTCTTGGGGGAATTGTAGTTCAACATGGCCAAGATCAGTCCGCCTGCCGAAGTTTAGATATATAGAACATGACAGAACCAAAAATCGATTGGGGCACCCAGCCCAATATGACTTGACCTTTGGATAGCAGACCATTTTGGAGGAGATGCCAGCCTTTTGAAGGGCAGGGGGATCAAGGAACACCGAAAACCTGGAGAGGCGCCAATTTCAAGATGATTCACTGGAAATAGGAGCCCTACATTTTTGGAAAGTCTAGGCCCATGAAAATAACAGTTAAAACCTGCAGATGATTCAAGGCATCATTCTAGAATAATCATCCCATAATTCCCCCTTATTCAAAGAGTCAAAAAGGCGCCCAAGCAATTCCAGAAATGAAGAAACCATGGATCCAATTTTTGTTGGATCTCCCCATTTTTTGGGGACTTTGTGGATCCAAACATTAGGGGATGTATGTAAGCCGCAGATGGCTACCAGTCCAGGCGATCCTTTCTCTGAGATGTTGACCGTGAAGGTGTTCTCGAGAAGTCAGACGACTTGGAGTGATGCCCAAAGTTCACAGGGTGCCCCTGTTGGTGGATGGGGACCCTCTGGTTCTTTAACAGATCTACGGAAAATGGCCCATGTATGGATGATTTACCTATAGTTACCTATGCAAAATGGTGATTTTCAATCGCCATCCAGAGGGTATGTTATTCATGTTTGGGGTTCTACCCGCTCCTCAAACTGGAATCTGCAATAATTGAAAGTTGGGGTTTGATTTTAGGGTCCGACAAGAATACTAGCTGCTTCAGTGGGATTCTTACAATAAACAAATTTGAATCTGATTCTGCAACTGTTTTTGACGGCCTAGATCCGTCTCTACTGATTGAGGAAGCAGCCACGATTCCTATAGGCTCACTAGCCGAACAACTTCATCCCGGAAGCCAAAGCTCAACCTCTGTATCTATGTCCTACAACATCCCAAGGACTCAGCTTACCCCTGAGACATTTTTTCAATGTCATCGTAGTACGATATGGTAGATACAAGCTGATAACACAGACTACACCAGTTGACTTTCAGAGTTGGGCTGACTTCTTCTCCCGAGCAAAGCGTTGCTTCACGTCCAAAGTCGATGTGAACAAAGAGGAGGCAGCGGACATTCAGAAAAAGTCCCGAGCGAACAGGTGATGTTTACTTCTTCCTGTGCAAAATCTGATGCACTGGGAAACTCTGTTAAACTGGATGGTGCTATATGGTGGTGTTTGTTGACGATGTTCTATTGGGAAGATGTTGCCAGTGGATTTGTATTTTTGAGCACGATTGAGACCACGGAAACCACTAAAACACGGAATGTCTGGACAAACCCATTTCTCAGCAAACCCACGTTTCTAGGAGCTTCCTTGGTTGAACACATGTTTCCGCGCCCGATGTTTGGGGGGCAAATCTCGAAAATCCCATGGGCACCCACAGAGATGTTTTTGGGACCGTGGACAAGCCCATACACCCTTGGTTGGGTATGGTTTTGGAATACCCCCCAAATTCCAAATGGTGAGTCATTGGGTACAAAGGGATGCTCTCCATCAAACATGGCTAGCTGGAAAATCCGCCATTTAGTTGGATGATTTTCCAATTGAGGCTTCCATTGATGGTGCAAATTCTCATCAATGTGGTAAACCCAATGCCATAAACCATCCCCAAGTCATCATCATTTTTTTATGGGTGCTATATATAGTAAACCATCACCAATTGGTAGGTTTCTGGCATTGGGTTTCCCACATCATCCGGATTGCGGCTAAATATATTGAACCAAATAGGATATATAAAATCCATTAGATGGTATATGGATGAGCCACCAAGTAGTTTGTTCTTGGATTTACCACATTGCATATACACAGTCAGAACACTTCACCAGGCTGGAAAGCTACTGGCAGTGCGCGCCGCAGAGAAGTTCTACATGGATGGTAGGCCGATGGCACACCTACCAAGCCCCACATATAGTATGCTGGCTAGTCTTGGGGAAACATCACGGCTTAAATGGGCGATGTCTTTTAAGATTTTGAATTATATAAGTAAGTATTGCTTAACATGTCCAGATTTGTGAGTGAGTTTGAGTTTTTTGTTTGGTTGCATTCTGGCTGTCCATCAAGAGTTAATGTTTTTCTACAGTTGATTGGCCCAAAAAGGGGGTTGCTCAAATCCATTTTAATAATAAGGTTTTCTGACCCGCAATGACCCGTTCGTGTTGGGTTCGATTGGGTGGAAAGGTCGTATAAATCTACAGTTTGAGGATTGAATAATCATATGGTTGTTTCATTGAACCACACCACTCCACAGATTCGTACAAGCCTGGTAGGTCTGGATACAGTGGGGAATTGAGATTTGATTGTGGAAATAAACTTTAGAACATGGAAGATACGAGGGGCAGGCAGAGACCTACCGGAGGTCTGGAATATTGAAGCCCCCGATTTAGTCCATGGATGGTTTTGGAGGCTCCATCGGGATGATGGGGATCCCTTGATTCTGATGCCGGCAATGCCCCGGCTGGTGAGGCCTCAGTACGAGTTGGCTGTGCTCTTTGCTGCCGCGGCGTCCCTGAGTGAGTTCTACATCCAGGTCACGATCCAACAGCAGCCTATTAGTCTCCTTGAAAGGGGGTCAACCTCAAATATCCCTTGCGATTCAATAGATGACTTTCATTGATTTTCCATGACTTGCAGAACGCCAAGAAAATGGGTCGAAACATGTTGAAACCATTCAATCCACTGAGGTGGATGCCATCTGAATCAAACAAGGGAACAAACTGCAATTCATCTAGATTCAACACATCACAAAATAGGTCAAAACATATGGAGTTTCTTGTCACTCAAAAAGCTGGATGTGCTTCTGACCTCTGACAATTCCAGTTGGACCCAGCTGGAGGTGGAAGAAAACATCGTGGCGCAGGAAGGTTTTGTGAAGATGTTGCGAGGCGAAGGGCGGGATAGTGCTGCAGGAAGCGGGGCCAAAAATGTGGCCCGAGATTTGGTACTGTTCCAATAGTTGATGAATTTGATGAATATTGCTGCGTCCTTTCGAGTATGACCAGTATTTAATCACCTGTTGCGGGTCCACGCGTCGTTTCTTTGAGTTCAAAAACAGGCAGGGGGCCCAACCATTGCTTTGTGCTGCCAAAATTGCTAGGAAAGGCCAACGACAGGGATCCCAAAGTCTCCGAGAACACCTTTACATGCACCAGAAATTGCAATACGTATTTGGAATTGATTTCAATGCAGCCACCTTTTCCGAAGGAGCAACAAGGTTGAACAAATTGGCACAAGATTTGATCATGAAATCATGATTAATTTTCCTCATGGGTTTTGAACCCCACCAACCCAAACTTGTACCTATTAACTATACTACATCCCTAACCTCTTATCAAGTCAACCATCAGCCCGGGGCCCGTTGTCCGCAGATTATGTGGCAGAACAGACCGTGCCAAACGCCACCGCCGTGTGGAATATGATCTCCATCGGCCGCGAAGGGTGAGGCGCCCAGGGCCTCCCGTGGATCTCCTTGGATCTTTGAAGGTGGGTGGTGACTGGCAGATCTGTGGATGCGGTAGAAAAATAGCACCAGTTGATAGGTGGTTTTTACATCCCATGAAGAAATCCCATTGTTTACAGTGTTTCATAGAACCTCAAAGATTTCAACCATCCTTTTGGTTGTGCAGGATTTCGCAACCATCCGTGGTATGATTACCAAGCGGTACTGTAGTTGAACACCCGATTTTCAGACAAAGCCACTTGTTTCCCCGTCGCACATAGTTTTATAGTTTGTAGTCTGCAACAAATGATTGTCAAAATCCTGCTCGTGGGACATTTACCGATGAATAGATATGAAAAAAGCTCATTTCATGTTGATGCCATGCAGTTATATAATATATAATTATGTTTTTTAGATACATAGACACAGTAATTCCATATCTGGATACTTCATTTCTCCAACTAAATCATGATCTATTTGTTTCAAAACATCTGGATCTCATATGGACTCGACCGTTCCGAGGTTGCATCGGAAGTTGATGCGTTCGCATCAGTTGATCCGCTTCGTCACTTGGATCTGGATCGCGAGAAAAGATGGTTGGAACGGCGGGGTTCTACCGGGGATCCGAGAATCATGCAAGTTAAGTTATTGGTCATATTCAAGTCCGAAACCAATATATATACATATATAATATACATATATATATATATAGATATATGTATCAATATATAATGAAGGGTAATGTTTGAGAAACACTTGCTGAAGCAGCAGTAGATGGGTGTATTAAGCGGGTATCTGACCAAGTAGACATGGTAACAAGAGCATTATAGAGCATTCAACTAGCAGAAAAAGAGGTTCAACCAAGGATAGATTGGTATTTGAGACACAAACATTGGGTTTTAACCAAACAAAAAATGGAGATGTGATTTAAAAACAAAGAATTGGGGCCTGGGCCAGCAGCAAATTGGGTATGTTGCCAATGGCCAGACAGTCACAGATGGAGTGGTCATTTCTTCTATTCAACCGTTCTGGTTTTGGGGTCGAGGGTTGTTTGTCTTTGAGTCTTTGACCCACATTTGGTTCCGTATGAGCTAATTCAAGTCTCGAACCTACCAAAACTATATAGGATGGACAAGTGTTTCCAGGATTTTCTAGATGCTCTTTTCGCCATATTTTCCAGGTTTCCAACTTTATCTATTTGGGCATTACTACACAGAGAATCCTCGGCTGACTTACGGAGTACCCCTGGGCTACTGGCTTCTGGATTAGCGGCTTCAGGGTCTACCAGGTGGGGCCCCTAGATAGCTAGGTTGGTTTCTAGTCTATGGCTAGGTCAGCTATTTCTGGTAGAGATATCATGATATATCTTATTCTATCATCATCCCCCAAAACAACATAAAACAACTAGTTTAGTTATAGATGTTATTTTTCCTCTATCGTTTTGGGGATAGCTATATCGATACTGGGATGTATAAACCAACACACACACACACATCACTGGTGCACTTCACGATGTAGAGATCCCAGATGCTTCCTGGGACTTATCACTATCGTTGGAGGGCAACACTGCAGGCATAGGACCCATTGACTTCAACACCTTCAAACTTCATCGATGGATGGAAATCCATCGAAATCCTATTCTGTTATGCCATGGTCAAAACTTGGATTAGACAGCACACAGGTCTTGAGGGTTCATCATAAATCCATTACTAGGGATTTATACAACCATATGTAGCCATTGCAAGATTTCTGGGATGGACAAAACAAATACCAAGCTTGGATCATGGCACATATGATGCTCATTTTCTTGCTGGGAAGCAAGATCCTGCAAATTGAAGAATCATGGTGTGGATCCTCTAGAACGACAATCATTGTGGATGTTGAATCCTCCATGTGTGATTCTTAAATCACCATGTTTGGTCGTATTATGTAGTATTCGTGGGCTTGTCTGAAAATAACGTGCCCCATTCCATCCCATGGTTTTATCATTATCAAATTGTCCCTTTCAAAATTGCCACTTTGGTTGGTGAATTATGATGAATTTCAACCAGACAAATCATTGATTAGGTCCTGGAAGCAACTGGTTGCAGATCATGTTCCGAGAAACCACACACTTTCGATTCATCTTAGTTTATCATAGTTTACCTACATATAGGAGATGTTAGTTTACCATAGTTTCTCATAGATTTCCATTCATCCTAGCTTACAATACCATGCCATAGATTAGTGTTCCATTCATGTAGGAGTCTACCATAGCCTATCATAGTTTATATCTATGACAGGTCAACCATGGGGTCATCGTATTGTACCATCGTTTACCTGTATCCTATAAATCCATAGCCCCATGGTTGAACCAAAGGCTTTCCAGATCAAGAATCAACGGCTCAGGCCGAGCTATTGCCCATCTTCCCAGAGGTCGGTTGGATGGGGAAAATGTTGGAAGTTGTTGGGAAATTCCGCTATAGGCTATAGGAGTATCTATAGTAAATGGGGATCTATAAGTTATCTATAAGTCTGTACTTCTAGGAACATCTGAAATTGTAGCTATGAGCCTATGACTTTCTAGAAAATATCTAGAATTACGACACTATATACCATATCTAGAAATATGATGAAATATGGTGCTCTTACGAGGACACACAGTTATTGACGATTAAACGGGAAAACATGAAATCCCATTGTCATCAGGTGAGCCATTACTCTCTGTTGAAAATTGTTTATACATTTGGGTTTCGATAGAACATGATAGAACCATCACCATAAGGAAAAAGGCTACCTCCAGCAATGGAACCTGGCAATGCGGAATCTGATTTTTCAGAGGAACATGGGGTAGGATAAGCAAAATGATGTGTAAACGGATGTTTCCCATTGATTCAAATGCAATAAACATGTTCTTTGCACGGGTAGGACCACGCCCGAACCGACATGTGCTTAAGGTTTAAAAAAAATCCAGGTAGTGAGCTAGCTTGTTGAATGGTATATGGAGAGTTCATGGTTGGAAAGACCAATAAACCGAAACCAGTCGACAAAAAGACTAGGAACGGCAGTGCACCAGTCATGTAGAGGACTCGATGACAAGACCAATCGTGTTCGCACAAGAGACAAATGCTGTGGTTTTGTCATTCTGGTGATCACAACTGGAAATAGACCTAGCTCTGTGAACTTGAGTCAGTTGTCATTTTCTGATATTATGTGTTTGAAAAGTATTGAAAAGGTCTAGGCAAAGTCCAGTTGCAATCCTTTGAGTCACAGAATGCATGGCATCACCGGCCGCAGGTTCCCCCAGATTCCTTGATTTGGGCCAGGGCCTTAGGCTATGGGGATGCGTGGGGACCCCTTTCAGAGAAGCTTGGCTTGGGACTTCCTGAGTTTCAAGGGTCCAACGAATTGTAGCCAGCCACTATTGATGTAACTTGGTTCAGGTAATTCCATAGCCAACCACTCACTGTAATTTCGCATAGTTGAGATCAATGACAACTTCCTGATTTGGGCTGGTGCAACTCATCTCCAGCTTCGTAGCTTGCAGCCGGCAGCTCAAGGACTATGTGGATGTCATCAACAACCAATCAGCTCCCAAGGTGCCCTAGTGATCCGTTCGAGGTGATGTGCAGAATGTGTTAGCCTCTGGTACTTCAACATAGCTATACGGTGGCCCGTTTTTTAGAGAATTTACCCAGTAAAAAGGGTGATTCCCCATAGCTATATTCATTCATCAGAAGGCACTCATTGGAAATCACCCACCAGCTACGGAAATCTGTAGCTCTTGCCGGAATAGCTCCGACTCAGTAGGATTGGGCTAGGTCATACCTGGGGACACGGCAATTTCCTGAAAAGAATGCTGGATTTTGGTGGAAAACATATTATGTATACATATATATATATATGATATATATGTGTTGGTTATTCGTTCCCAATCATTTGTTGACATCTATTGCCCATTTGTTCATTCACCAACCATCTGTATGAAAATTATTCACTAGGAGCATCTATAAACCATGTTTGATCATATCACCATGTCTCCCAGTAAAACATGATAAATAAACATCTTCAATAAGCCATAGTAAACCAATATCAACCATTTAAAATCCTTGAACATATATTTGGATGGCCAATCATCAAGCATGTTTGATGCACAGCAAGTTAGGGCCGACCAACCCGCCAACTCGCCCGAGGCGTGTTACATCGCCTTCTCTGCCACAAAGATCAAGCGAACGGATGTGCTACTGCAGTACCACAAGGCTGAGGCGAGGACCTGGCTCTGGGGAATGGGGAGAAGGCAATGTCTCTGATTGTGATTCGATGCACGTTTTTGGGCCAAAACATGTAAGTGTGAAAGTACTGTGTATTCTGAACCTGGCCTAGATACTGTAGGGAAAAGTAGACCCCAGAGGCCATCATCGAGCACGTGGGCGATGTGTCGTCGTTGGAGGGAAAGGTTCAACGCATCCACGATGTTTCTTGGGCTTGAAAAAAGATCGGTGGTAACCGGTTGGGTATGATGGCCTGTTTACAGGTACTTGAGATTATCTAAACATGGCTGGAAAATCCCTGAAGTGGCTGGCCATGCAGGTTTAGTTCGCTGGGAAAATCATCGAAGTATACCTGGGGGATTTTCCAGTTCCATGTGTGATTACCGGAGGGTAGTTGAGGAGAGTGAGCAAACTAATATGGCAGGATGAAGGAAAGGCATGTGAAAAATTGCAAGAAGTGAACCTGAGAACCATGGTTTCTCCAAACAGTGTGTCCACACTGATGGGTTCTGCTGGTCGTGGTAAAGGCCGGTGCTTGATCAGGGTGCTCCATCTGGGCCGCGGCATTTTTCCTGGAAATTCTCACATAAAGTGGCTTACCTGAGATGTCATGTTCGTTTTGACTGCGCAGGCTCGCACAAAGTGTGGGCCGCGGTCCTGGGCCACGCATTTTGCTTCAAATTCTCGCATAAATAGTGGCTTACCTGAGATGTCCAAGTCGTGCATTTCGACTGCACAGGCTCGCACAAAGTGTGGGCCCCGGTCTTGGGATCTGCAACATCATCATCTTCCTCCTCCTCAACATCATCAGTCTCAACATCATCCTCCTCAACATCATCCTCCTCAACATCATAATCCTCCACGTCATCCTCATCCTCCTCCTCCTCCTCCTCATCATCATCATCATCATCATCATCATCATCCTCATCCTCATCCTCATCCTCAACATTATCATACATTGTCCTCAAACCGCCCCTCTTGTTGGGGTCTCTTGCCGGGATAATATATGTAAGTGAACCAAAGGAGTGTGGGGAATGGAGCCAACCATTGGGAGTGAGACCATTTGCAGGTCAGCTAGGATGGATTTTCCAGGTCCAATTGTCTAGACCATCAAACCCTGGGCACGCTTCAAGATTGTGGTCATCCTTCAGTTGTTTCTTTTTCCTGCTGGCCCAAGTAAATGGAGGATTACTTACAATATCTTACAATTATAGTACTGAAAAGAAACATCTTGGAGGTCCATCGTTACCTGGGTTAGCTGGCCTGATGGCCTCGGCAGCTCTGTAGTAGTGTTTTTTTTCTTTCTGATGGTTCAAGCTTCACTCCAACGCTTTGTGCTTGAGCAGTGATCGTATCGTGAGATCTATCTCTAAGGACTACTTCAAGAAGCACAACCTGTTGTCCACCTTGTTTGACAACCCGGCTGCGGACGGGCCCATTGTATGCGGCCGCTTGGGGTGGGAGAATGCGAGGCTGGAGTCATCATGAATATGGCAAGAAAATGGAATAAATTCCCAAGTCATACGCCATTTGATGGTCGTAAATCGCATCAAAATATTCAAAACCAGATGTCATTTCTTTTTGCGTCGCGGCACATTTTCCAAAGTGCAGGACATCTATCCTGGTGGCAACGTGGATCAATCCACATCCACCCAATTGCAGGTGCTTGGCTGGTCGCTGGCCTGGTTTGTTACCCTCCGGTAATCGAACGTGGCTGGGTTGAAAACACCATGTATATATATATATAATATAATTAGACGATTGTCGCACAAAAACTTCCATTTAGGGTACCAATTATTTCCAATTGCCACGTTTGGTTACCGGAGGGTACACCAAGAAATACGCCAGTCAAAAATAATCAATACGTATTCCATCAGAACAAATGTGTACTTTAGGAAGGACTAACACACGATAGGGGGATAAAGCCAACACTCATCAAGAGTGATGGATGCAACAAGGCGGTTTCCGAGAAACAGCACGGGAAGCTGCCCCTGTAAGTATAGTACGACCCAAATAGATCAAACAGTTTTTCCAGGATGTTGCAGATGATTTGTAATTTGTATCTCAGATTTGGATGTGCCAGGATCAGTGGTGTGTTGGGGTGGTGAGGGCGTTTCCAGCTTACCACTCAAGAGTATTATACCTATCATCACCGCGTGGTATCGAAATGTGGTTGTGATTCTGAGAGTTGATGTTTGCTTCAGATGCATGATCATCATGTTCTTTTCCATGTAAGCCAGCATGCCAGAGCCTCCGAAGCATAGGTTGGTTGCTTTCCTCTGCATCAGGGCCCTTTGTTGTCCCAAGAAATTCACCGAGAAGTGACCAACGAAGGATTGTCGTCTCCCCTGGTCCATGGCTATAGAGCATCTTACAGCTGCTTCGGTTGGACAAGTCGCATTGAAATGCCTAGAATTTGGGGAAACTCCCTATGTTTTGTTGGTACCATCTTGATTTTCGACTTCAAAACGTGTGGAGAATTCCATAAAAATCCAAAATCATCCAGGCTCTCTATGGAGTTCATGGCAACTCTCCCAGCATGGGTGGAGCACCGGCGCGGCCACCCATGACTGGGAATGGTTTATAATTACCACATAAAAACAATGGTGAGTCGTTGGGCATGGTTTATGATTGTTTTGACAACATTATTAACACTATGTATATATATATTATATTATATATATACATAGACATGGGATGTATATATATATATATATATGTATGTATATCATATATCATATATATATGGTTACACGGTAGTATTGGGCGTTATTTTTTGCGCGTGTTTTTGGGGCTGCTAGAATTCTGAATCCATGTAAATCCAATCACAAAGCTT
>BGPT01000480.1:93535-125261 GCA_003297045.1 Symbiodinium sp. clade C Y103 | reverse complement strand
AAGTTGATGGCTGGTCCTAAGGGCACAGACACCAGGCTTTTCATTTCAAAGTGTTGAGGGCTGGTCAAACACTCTGGCCTTCTATGGGGAAAGTGTTGGGTTATCCAAAAAGCAATGCATCTTTCAAGGGAAAGTGATGGCTGGTCCTTAGGGCACACCTTGTTTAGACACTAGGCTTTTCATTTAAAAGTGTTGAGGGNGAGGGCTGGTCAAACACTCTGGCCTTCCATGGAGAAAGTGTTGGGTTATCCAAAAAGCAATGCATCTTTCAAGGGAAAGTGATGACTGGTCCTAAGGGCGCACCTTGTTTAGACACTAGGCTTTTCCTTTCAAAGTGTTGAGGGCTGGTCAAACACTCTGGCCTTCCATGGAGAAAGTGTTGGGTTATCCAAAAAGCAATGCATCTTTAAAGGGAACATGCTGGATGGTCCTAAGGGCGCGCCTTCTTTGGATACAAGGCTCTCCATTTCAAAGTGCTCTGGCCAGGTCAAGCACTGTAGCCTTGCATGGAGAAAGTCTTGTATTGAAGGCTTCTTTAAAGGGAAAATGAGGGATGGTCCTAAGGGCATACCTTTCAAAAAGCTTGCCTTTACATAGGCAAAGTGTTGGGTTGCACACAAAGCAATGCATCCTTAAAGGGAACATGCTGGATGGTCCTAAGGGCGCACCTTCTTTGCATACAAGGCTCTCCATTTCAAAGTGATGGTTTTCTAGTCAAAGAGTTGNGCATCCTTAAAGGGAACATGCTGGATGGTCCTAAGGGCGCACCTTCTTTGCATACAAGGCTCTCCATTTCAAAGTGATGGTTTTCTAGTCAAAGAGTTGTGCTTTGCATGGGGAAGGTGCTGGATTTAAAGGAAAATGCTAGATGGCAGAGGGGGCGCACCTTCTTTAGAGTCTGGCAGAGAATAGGCTCTCCATCTCANGCGACCGTATCTTGTCTGTGGGCAGAGACCTTTGCTGCTATGAAGACGTATGACAAAGAGCAAGTGCATAGCAACACCAAGCAACACCAAGTTACTGATGACAAGGTGCAAAGATATGGCAAACACAAGGCTCAAAAACACCGTAAAAAATAACGCCCGAAATTACCCTGAAGCCATCTATATATATATATATGTATCATATGATGTGATATGTATACAATCATATATTTATATATACATTGCATAGACTCTGTTACTCTGCAGGTGCTCTAAATGGCTAGCTAGATAGGTGTATAGAATTGTATAGATAGGTAGGGGTATGTGCTATCTTTTTTGGAGGTACCAGCATCATGGCATTCATGGTCAGCTATTGACATGACCAAAAGCATGTACCATCTGGTATTCTGACAGTTTGCTGTGGAAAATCATTGTTTGCAATGATGGGTAGATAATCTATAAGTGGCAATTTTCCATAGCTGAGTTGATTACCGGAGGGTATATTTCTATACCGTCATGACGGGTGTGGATCAACACTTTGGCTAGAGCATCGGAGCACAACTTGGGTAACCTGATTTCCCTACCTCAAAGAGCGATGGAAGAGAGACTTGCATCGACTTCCCATGCTGAAAATCGTTGACCCCGTCAAATTGGAAGGTTTCACATCATTTCACATTGATAATGCCCACTTGGAGGTTTCCACAACCGGGGGCACCCCAAAATGGATGGTTTATAATGGAAAATCCTATTAAGATGGATGATTTGGGGGTACCCCTATTTTACGAAACCACCAATTGTGGGTCCATTGGTACCATATTGTTGATTCATAGCCATATCAGCCCATTTGTTCATGGTTGAAACCTGTGGACACCTCAATATTTGTGGCTTAGATGTTTAACCCCCTTTTTTTCCCCTTTGTTGTTGGTTGCACGTACATGCATCTTACATGTCATGAATAATTTACAATATTCTATATCAATTAATTATAGTTGTATGTATATATATATATATAGTATATGGGTTTGTCTGAAAAGGGGGTACCTCAAAACCCAGGTGTGTTTTATCATTTTCCCAATCAAATAAGCAAATAATCATTAAACATGGGGGTATACCCCTTTTTTTAGACACATGCATGTAGAGGTTTCTCAAAATGGGGGATCCCCAGGTCACCATGGGCTTCAATACTAAGTCATGGATGACATGGTCATCCATGACTTCGATGATATGGGGGTTACCCTATGACGTAGGACATCTCCATATAGATGTAAATGTGGATAGTAGTATATAGATATAGATATGAGGATATGCTATCATTATACATATATACCTATATCTACACGTAGATATTATCATATTTATTATAGATTCATATAGATGATTATATAGATCATATCAAGAGATAAGAATCTAGATATAGTGAAATATCATCATCATAAATATCTTATCCATATTACATGTTTGAATATAGATAGATATGTCCTTATCCTATCGCTCCAATAGAGCCCCCAAAACGACGAGAGAAGAGCCGAGGCGGTGAGCCTTGGTTCTACCATCTTCATGGATTTGGTCGGAAAGGTTGGGAGGGAGCACGATTTTCTTTTTTTGTGGTGGTGGGGGGGGGGGCCGGGATTGACCATATATATACTGTATATATATATATGGAATTGATAGATATACATACGTACATGTGTATATATATATATATGTATATATGTATATATATATATATACATATATATATATATACATACATATATAACTATATATAGATACTAGATTGTATACTCTGATGCCTATGAGGCTACTCAGCGTGGGTATTGAAATGTACCCTCTGGTCTTTTTGATAGGTTGCGAACTTGGCAATCACCAATTTCAAGAGGCAAATAAAAATAGCAATCATCATCATCATGTTTATCATTGAACTAAATGGGCCATGGCTTTCAAAGCTATGTTAAATAACCAGAGGGTATTTGTTTTGTGTATGTGGGGCGGGGACCATACAATAGTTGACCAGTATGACTTGATCCGAATGTGGCAAATCCAATGGTAAGTTAACAATTATTAGATAAACGGATTAAGGAACTCGTTGATAAGTATGAATCCCATCCCCTGTTCAGTTACGCCCCCATGGTCAACTGCCCCCCCACATATTTGTATAAAGCACCTACTAAACCATGGTTAGACCATTAATCGATGACCAGCCACTGAGTCAGGCGGTGTTGGAGGTAGTCTTTCGCAAACCCGTTTCTGTCGGGGCCTGCAGGGACGCGCGGACCAGTCGGAAATTCATCTCAGATCTGCTGGTGTCCAAAGTATCGAACGGCCAAACCCAAGGAGTTTGTTGTTGGCTTTACCAAGCACTGTTTAGAAATCATATGGGCAACCCAATCCCAGACGCCTATCATTTGGGGATGGGTTTTGGCACTCATCAAAATGGTGATGAGTCCGGGATGGTTGATGGCATTGGGTTTACCACATCAATTACTGTACATCACTCCATGGGGGTTGCCACTTTCTGGGGACTTACTCTTCTAGCTCAGGTGTGTCATTGAAAGTGTACCTGCTATCTGAAAGTGACAAAACTCAACATTACCCACTTGAGCAGCGACAAAACATGCCAAAAGGCCTTGAATGATGCTAGTTGATTGCAGATTAGACTTCCAATTTATCCGGGATTGATCAGCATTGAGAATCGCTCCCCAAAAAGCTGGAAGAGTATGCAACCATTTACAACCACGAACAGGTCTAAGCAGCAGCCGCCCAGGTCCAAATGTTGAATCTTCGAATGGGTGGGTCTTCCTGACATGTCTGCAGATCCACTGGTGGATTTGCCTTACGTCGTGGATAGGCCACAGGTGGAGGCCTTTGGTGGGCTAAGGATAGAAGCAACAATACAAAGATTTACGCCACAACCAGCAAGTACCCGCAATTGTAGCAAGATATGTTCACTTGTCAGACGTTCCGGTTTTCTTCTAATAATATATATATATATACTCGTAACAGTGATTATAGCGACCAAATTTTCAGGTGTCCCACCTTTGTCTATCTACGAAGAAAGAACCGCAGCCACGAGTCCTCGGCCCTCCTGGTGTTTTTGATCGGTCGCCATGGGATCGGTGGCCTGGTACACGGCGGCCATGGGCGCGCTGCGGCAACGCGCGGGGTGGCAAGAAACGCTGCAGTTGATGGAGGACTTAGAGGTGCGGCTGGGTGTCGGGGGGGGGGCATGCTGTCACTTGAGCCACTAGAAAAAACCATAGAAATACCGTAGAAATACCATACCAAGAGCCTTCAAATGATTGGTCAGAAGGGGTGAAGTGTACCAAACATGTACTTTGACAATCACATTCACAGGACCTGATATGTATTTTGTCTGCAAAAAAAAGATGTTGGAAGGCTGTGAATGGGGAACGTCTCAAGTTTTCTAGGGTGGTGATTTGATTTATCTAGAGATACCCAAGTTGGATTCATGTTGATGGTGAACTGGGCTGATAGACCTAGAGGTTGCTGTCATCCAAGTGTCACTCGTCAGTTTGCACTTCGCAACCATGGCTCTACGGTAAGGATCACTATAAATCGTATTGTGGTTGGTCACCATTCTGTCTTTCTGAGCCCATCCCCATCTGGAGATTTCAATGGGGGATCCCCAATAGCTGGATGGTTTCTAGTGGAAACTCCATCTAAAACGGATGATTTGGGGGTACCCCTATTATTCACCATTAATCACCATATATTCAATATGAATCACCATTATTCAATATAGATATCCCATTGAATCACCATTCACCATTTATTGCCCTATCCCATCTACTACTCAACAGCTTTACCCCCAGGCGCGTCACCTCGCGGACGTCATCACCTGCACCGCGGCCGTGGGCGTCTTGGCCAAGGCCGCCATGTGGCGAAGGGCCCTGGAGGTGCTGAGGAGGCGCCGGCATGGTGGATTTGACGAGAAAAACCTGGGAATTTTGTGGTAAAACCAGGGATTTCACCAGGACTTTTTGGAAATTGTAAAATTGGAAGTGCGATTGTTGATGAGGAGACTGGAATAAACTTTGGGTATAATTAGATTTATAAATATATGTATATGACATTATATAACTGTGTATATATATATATATATGTACTAGGTTATATAACGTTCAATCATTGGGATTTTATGCGGAAAGCTGGACAGCAAGTAGATTTGTGCAAGAAAGAAAGTCGGATTTTGCAGGAATTCTACCCGTGAAATCTGGGACAGTACTTGCATCTTGGGATTTACCCTCCTGTAAACTGACATAGATGTGGAAAATCCACCATTTGTAGATCATTTTCCCAGCGAACCCACTGTTTTCCATATCTATATATATATATATCTATATATATATATACATATATATATATATATTAGTTTACAGGAGGGTACCAGCCTAAGAGATTCAACTTGTATCCCGATTGCAGGACAGATGATCTCACCACTTTCATGCTGGAGGGGTCGGAGACAACAAATCCATAGACTGCCATAGACACAGGATTTGGGACAGGTTCTCTGCAACTGTAGAAACATGTTTTTTTTTGTTGGGGAGATCAAATCTATTCACGAGTTATCATTTGCAACTGGTTCTGATCTGTAGAATCTCAAACAAGTTCATGTAAGTTGTTTATCATTTGTGTGAATCTAATTAAAGGCGAAATGGCTATATTTGATCTCAAGGGCAGGCAACCGAAAACCATTGTTTTTTCTACCAAGACAGGTCATTTGTTCCAGAAGGCACATGGCATGAAGCAAAGTGTCCATTTGGGCTGGTCCCTACAGGTTTTCCTATCTTCCACAATTATATTCATAATTTTCCATACTATATCTGTATATCTATCTATTATATATATCCACAGGCTCCCCATAGATTTCTCTGAAAAGCGCAGGTTGGACAAACTAAGCATTGAAGCTTGGTCCTACTATGACACGTTTGATGGTTTCTATGTGGGCCTCTGAAGCCGTTCGCAGGTGTACTGAGACTGAGCCACCGACAAGTGTTGTGGCTGTGACCCTGTGTTTTGGTATGCATCGCTTTTTTGGCAGGAACGATGTTGTGGATTTTCGGTGCCCTGTTTCTTTCTGGATAAGACCGATGCTTTGAAACCCCCGAGATACCACATTTCTAGTTTCTGACCTTGCTGTGCCACTACAGAAACTGCTAGTGTTATGCAGCTACACAAACTTGCAACCCCTCTGAGTTTGGTCGGCACTTCAGGAAGGGTCTGTTGAGCTGATCGCAAGGAATCAGATGTGGTGATCTACAACGCTACCATGAGCGCATGCGAAAGATCCGGTCCCCTGACCAGCGCGTTACGGGGCTGTGGGTTTTATGCAGCAAAATTGGAGATTGGCCCAATAAATGGCAATGCCAATGAGGATAAACCATAGGATTCACTGGGAGCTCACTGCTGATTGTTCAAGTGGGATAATTCATACTACCAGCACTTCAAATCACTTCAAGTGGATTCTCCAAGTACTCCTCATAAGAACACCTGCGAAACAGCTTACCGTGTGGGCAATGCTACATCACAGCATGCGGGTCTGAAATGTTGAAATGTTAACACGTACCCAAAGTAGATGTTGGGTATGTGGATGCCACCCGATTTGTCCTTAATGTTTGTTGTGTTTTTTCTGATCAATATTCGACTCGATACGATAAAAATGGTTCTTGAAAATTGGGCAGTCGCCTGCAAATCAGCTTGACAAAGATGGATAGATACCTGGGTTCACGTGCCCAAGTGAAACAGCAGTAGACTTGTAGAATTCCCAGTGTGCAGGAAGTCACATTTAGTTGCAGCCTGATGAGTACAATGTTGACTACCCTTAAATGCTCGAAACACATCCACAAGGTGTCGAAAACTGTCCAGTGCTTGTTGTTGGTGTATAATATGTTCATGATGTTGAAATTATGTATCCCTATGTATCCCAATAGCCCCCACAATCATCCAATAGTTACTACCCCAAAGATCTTCCACACCCCCTCCAGAGTGTTTCCTGGAACTGCCACCTCACATCACCGGATGCCGTATCATTCAGGTGAATGGCAGCAGGCCTTGAGTTGCCTTTGCAACATGCCAGGCGCCACGGTGGGGCTCAAGCTGAAGATGTTTCAAGAGTGGTCATGTCACCGTTTTGGCCCTCCAAAGCAAAGCAAGGAGAGTTGGAAGTCAGTCAAGATTTGCTTTTCATAACAAGAAGTTGCAGTCCGAGAAGAACTCCTACTTTCGGACTCCTTTAAAGATTCATGAAATGGCAACGAATTCAACAAACATGGGTTACCCTCCTGTACACTAAGCCGGCAAAAGACCATTGCTAGGATTGTTTAGGATGGCTATGGACTTATCTTGTCCTCCAAAAAAAATGGTGGCATGCGAAAAATGATCAGCCATTTGCGGGTTGTGTGGTATTCCAATATCTGGTCTGGTTGGCTGTTTCAAGGGTTTTGAAAACGTCTGTGTATATAATTGCATGTATTATTATTATTATTACTATTAAATAATCATACATCTTACACATCTGTATCTACATGTGTATATTTATATATACACATATGTACATGAATGCATATATATATATACAAATACAATATGTTAATATACATATGCAACTTTACGCGCACACACATATATTGTATATATATATATGTATATATATATATACAATGTTCCTGTTTGGAATCGATGATCCCCAATTGACTAATATTTTTTCAAAGGGTTCTAACCACCAACAAGATATGAATACCAGGCAAGGCCTTAGACTTCAGAGATGGTGTTTGATTGGTATGGCCACCTAAAATGAGGCATTTGGATCATATTTTGGTATTGTCCCTAAAAGATTGCGAGCATCATCCAACATCCGTGGAGTTCGGGGTCTGAAATTTTGATGGTCACGTGTGCTGGACCAGGCCATCTTGAAGCAGATGTGGTGTCCTATAATGCCACCATCAGCGCCTGTGAAAAGGGCAACCAGTGGCAAACTGCCTGGCATTTGTTTCATCAGATTTCCCAGCATCATTTGCAGCCACTGGGGCTTTTTTCGGACTCTGGAACTGCGGAGTTTTTTCGGATCGACCTTGGATGGGGACTTCGATACTTCAAGATTTGCCATGGGGAGAAATGTCAACCAGCTAAAGGTAATGCAAGGTATCTAAATTGCCATGAAATGTTCAGCAAACGTCTTGACTCACCCCCCATCCGCGGAAAACTCGAGCGATGGCTCAAGAACTGGGGTACCAACAGACCCTGTGTTGAGTATTTTGCGAGTGCTTTATCGCTACTGAAAATTGCTATAGCAACAAAAGTGGGCAGCAATGGACATAGAATTTTGGCAGTTGTTATAGTGTCAACCATCCACTGTGTTTTTTGTTACTATTTGTTACTGTTTTTTTCCATTACTTTGATGAGCTGTTGAATCATTCACTTCTGGGCAGGTGATTCATTGTGGGATATCCCCAGTTGTATGGGCCAAGCCTCAGACGTTCACTTCGGCTCAGGCCTAGCATCATCTCCTACAACGCGTGTATTAGCGCCGCGGCAAAATAAGTTCCTAAGTCTATATACATAAGAAATATATCAATGATTATCAATGTATATCATACATTTACACATCATCAATCTATTTGATTCTATTTGTATTCACATCATATCTCAATATTTTCATTTCATATACATAGGTATTGATGTCTTAAAATGGAGGAGGTTCAAATCACACGGGATTTCAGAGTGGTGAAGATCCTCACCAGGTGATGCTGAGTGTGTCTTTTTGAATCATCCCGAAATGGGAAAGAATCAGATTTGTGAATTTTCTTAGTTGATTCAGATAGAATATGTTTCATATGTTCATGTTTCCTAGATGTAGTGTTTCTATTTGAGGTGGAATTGATGTACATCGATCAGAATCTATCTTGTGCCTTGTGGCTGCGCAATGTGGAAGTGAGAATCATGTTCTCACATTTTGGCTGTTTTCAAAAGCGGGACACTTGTCGTTCAAGTTCCCCCCCTCTGTTGGTTCAAACATCCGATTGGTTGAAAGTGATCGATTGATGTTTCTGTTTAGCCAATGAAACTTTTCTAATTTCTGTTGAGACTATTACCAATTGTCAATGATACAAGTCAGTTATTCAGCATATATACAGTTTGCAATAACCCAAGGCAGATTTTGTTAATGTACCACTTGTTTTGCATACCAGCTAATTACAATATATCTGTGTTTGTCAGTGGCCAGTTTTCTGATTAAAGTTCGGTACAATATGGTACAATATATTTTGATGAACCATATTCTACTGTTGAAACCACAACCCACTTCAATATTCAACATAGATATATACTATGGTTGTAGACATATTTCAATATGTGTTGGACATGTTGTGAAGATATGACTGTTGATATGTTCACCGCATATCCAGATATTTCGGTTCATGGATGTCCTTTTCCCACTGCTTGGTTGGTCTCCCATACAACATGAATGGAGAATGATTAGAAATGGTATACCAAATTGACCCCTACATTTGCTCCAAAAGGACACTAAGGAATTACATATAATTAATTACACAGTGATTTTCATATTTTAAATAACGAGCCAAGGAGCTACTTTGAGGTTTGCACCACATGATAGTATACGGCAATATATATATATATATCATGTTTTTTTAATGTCAAGGCATTGTTGGGTTTTGTATATTTCATGATTACCTTAATTATATTCCTATGATATTCCCATTTTTGTTGGTTATCCTGATAATATTCCCATATGTCATGATCATTTTCCCTGTATTTTACTAGACTATAATTGGTTCTATATTTGGGTCTGTCTGAAAATAAGGTATATCCTCTAAATGGTTACTTAAGGGGAACATGATGACTAACCAATGGATTTAGGGGTACCATATTTTCAGACAAACCCATTTACGTCGATAGCCATGGAAAATGGCCCAATTATAGTTGAATTTCCCATTAAAACCTCGATTTAGTTCGGGGATTTTCCATGGCGATGTTAGTCACAACCAGAGGACCATTGGTTCTACATTTCATGTCGGTGATCCGGATACCCTCCGGTAAACTAACAGAACTATGGAAAATCACCATTTTTCATGGGAAAATCCATTATTTCTATAGCCATTTTCAATAGCCATGTTAGTTCACCAGAGGGTACTTCGGTTCCCGGAGATGATCAGCTCCTCGATCTCAGGTGCCTGCGGCAAGGGAAAGCAGTGGCACTTCGCCTTGCATCTGCTGTGGGAGATGCAACGGAGCCGCCGAGGCGAGACGCGTAAAGGTGGTGAAATGGAACATGGTGTATCCATTCATATACATTTTGATATACTTGATATGGGTTTGTCTGAAAATAGAGTACCCCTAAATCCATTGGTTTCTTATCATTTTCCCTATTAAATAGCTATAGTTGGGGATATTCCCTATTTTCAGACAAACCCATATTTAGATCTTGATATTATTTGATATTATTTGATACACTATATATATATATATATATGCATAGTTTAAACAGTTTCATTGATTTCATATGTATATTTGTATATGTAGACAGGCCTCGCAGCCTATCTGCGGGGGTCCTAGACGCTATATTTACATCACTCAGAGGGATCCTATGAAAAAAACATCTTAAATGAGAAGTGCCAATGATTGTTGGACGTTCTAAGGGTGCACTTAGAACATGAACAAAAATACGTTCTAAGTGACTCACTTAGAACGTCTCTAACTGCAAACGATTTTTGTTTCCAAATGTCGTTCTGAGTGGGTGTTTGTCACTATATATATACATAAAACTACATCGACATCACCAACAATGATAGGGATACAATACAATCGAAGATACAACCAACTTGATATGAAATTTAGATAAATTTGGGTTTGTTTGAGAATTGGGTATGCCTAAATCCACTGGTTTATCACCACTTTCCCCTTGAAATTGCCATTTGAGGATATCCGCCATTTCCAACCAAACACATCCATATCCATTATCCAACTATTTCGGCAAAAACGTTTGATCATAAATTGTTGTATTTTGAGATCACTATATTTGATCATTGCATCTTCCATTCATGGATGTTTGAAACATGCCTGATGAAATCCCTTTGGTTGATCTACGACTCATCTAGTTTCGACTCCCCATTTATATCCCAGTTTATACGCATCATCATTTATAGCCTATCATATAGATCCCATTAGATCCCATTAATATCATACCTAGATCCCATTGATATACCATGAATTCACCATCAATTCAAAACCATCTAAAATTGAAGGATAGGACGAAGCTTTTGCTTTCAATTTTGTCGGATAAATCACCAGGCAACGAGATCTCCTTCGCCTCCGCCACCGACGCCTGCGCGCGCAGCAGCCAGTGGGAGCAGGCCCTGTTCCTGGCAAAGATCTCCGCAAGCGCTACGGCCGAGCGCGGGTTGGTGGCGCAGAGTGCAGCGGTGAGCGCGTGTGAAAAGCTGGGGAAGTGGTGACTTGGCGATTTGGAGAACAGGGCATGATAGGCAAATCAGATCATGCATGATAAGGATATCGGTAGATCTTGGGATTTGAGCAGCATCTTGGAACCCAAACATCACTGAATGGGGAGATATTTCATCAAGATGGGGATATAATGGGGAAGCCCAGTGCCATGAAATGCTGTGAAGCTCCGGTTTGTGGACCACCGCGGCCCACCAGTACTTATGAGATGATCATTTAACCCCTTGGTAATCTCAAAAATTGGCGTGGAAAACCACCAGCTGGAAAAAGAAAACCATATGCAACTTGTCTTTTATTGTCTATATTGGTTTACCCGAGGATTTATCCACCTGAAAAACTCAAGGGAGGAACTCCCGCAAACCGTTTTGGAATCGGGAAGATCTTGACCTTGGTTTCATTGAATGGAATGTTTGCAGCAGATGAAGTGGAAATCGATCATGAGGGGGCTCTGAAAATGCCATGTTACCCTCTGGTAATCAACCCTGGCAATGGACAATCTCCTAGAAACGGAGGCTTTAATGGGACAATCCCCTACAAATGGAGGCTTTTCCATTGCCATGTTTGATTGCCGGAGAGTAATCCATTTTGATCTCACCTATGAAATCTAAGCATAATAATCAATAACTGTCCCCGCATGCTGAACATGTGCACTGCTTTCCCACCACCCTGGATCCATGTTCGCTGAATCTTGCTGAATCTCGCCACAGGGTAAATCCAAAAGAGTGTAAATGATTATGGAGTCAAAGCTTGAAAAGATGGAGTCCATGTCCATGTTTTACCCGGATGCTGTTGAAACATGTTAAAACAAGTAGATTAAAAAGATACTGTAGTTCAATCTAGCATGTCAATACAATCGATGGTAAACATATCCATATATATAATTATATATATCATATATCGGATAATGTTCTGGATTTGCCCGGTTTACCATGGTTTACCCATATCAAGATTAACTTCCAACAAGTTTGTCCCAGACCTGGATGATGGAAAATGTTCAGAAAACCCATATGGTTAGTGATAAAACTTTTTTTTATCGTGTAGGTTTTCCTTCATAGCAAGCCCCAAAATATTAGAAAAGTCTTTCCAGGATGTGTGTTCGATAATGTTTCCTCCATATTTTCCAGCTTGCCATCTGACACCAGGCAACACGCTGTCCTGCTTCTGTCCGATTTGCGGCGGCAGCGCTTGAAGCTGGACGGCGTGATCTATGGAGCAGCTGAGCATGAAACGGAATGGACATGATGCTACACAATGATTAGTCAACCATGGTGGGGGCTATAACGGGGATATGTATGTAACGATGAAATGTGTATATATATATATATTATACACGGCAATCATCAACAAACTGGTCAATTAGCATCATTCAGCCAAATCAATGATAAAAGTAATAATATGATATCCATTTGATGGGGATTTAATAGATATGATTTGCGGATGTTAATTGGTATAAATGGGTATGGATGAATCTGTACCGTAATTGATATGATATGTGGGAATACACCATTTTCTGACAGGCCTGTGTTCTTATCATTCTGTGAGCATGGAAAAGCACCAACCAGCAACCCAGATACGGTGTTTGTAGTGATCTTGAATGTCTGGAGTGATGTTCAATGCACTTACCCTCTGGTGAACTAAATAGCTATGGAAAATCACCATTTTTAATGGGAAAATCCACTATAAATGGCCATTTTCAATAGCTATGTTAGTTTACCAGAGGGTAGTTAGCAAACCGTTGCTTTGAAGTTTCCTCATTTTTCTTGCTGGTAGTTCAATGGTCATCCCACTGATCATATCCCCAATCTCTGTTGGTAAGTCCCTAGTTGTTGACCTTCAATTCAACAATCAATGGGGACTTGAAATCAATGGTGATTTGAAAGCCATAACTAGGGAATCAATTTAGTGCCTTGACAATCTGTTCATAAATTCACTGAAACAAAATCCCTGGTTTTGGTGTCTCCGCCCCCAAAAAAAATTCAGCATGGAGCCTTAATTTGATTTGGTGTGCAAGCTGGTTTTGCTTTGGATAAAGCCAAGTTTGGTTTTTATACATCTATGATTATATATAATTATAGATATATATATATATCATATCCAAACAACAATCAATCCATTATATCCCAGTATGTCCCTATAATGATATCCTAATGGTTCCATGCTGAATGTAGTTGTGTAAATCTATGTTTTTGGCCAAGGCAGCCATTAGTTGTTGCGAGAAGGCCCAGCAATGGCAGCGAGCACTGGTCCTGATGGAGGCATGGGGTGATGTCGGGCGATCTACGGAAAATCGGGTACAACATACCTCTAAAACAGCTGGTCAAGTATCATGGTTCCTTCTCAAATGCTAAGTGACCCAATTCCGAAAAAAGCAATGATCGTTGGCGTGTGGGGTTTTCCTCTAAGCTTTGTCCCCCATGTTTCATACTGTACCAGGTGGCCCCCCTCGTTGACGAAGATGTTGGCCGTAGAGAGAAACATCACAGTTCTTAACATTTCCTGCGGCATACTTCCAGGGACACTCAGGTTGGGGGTGCTGGAATTGACACAAAATGCTGCGCATGCATTGAGACCTTGTTGACTTGCACCGGCATAAACCGTTTGTTTGATGGAAAAACAACCGGGTAAGGCACCACATTACCCGAACGAGCGCACCTTTTTCAACTGTGTCTCTCTTAATCCTTGCTGTATGTATCATACTGAAATCAGGGCATTGAGGAAAATTTGGACCCTGAGTTTTCACAAGGTATCCACATCAACCCTATGAAACAACCCCAAACACTGCAGGAAATCGACGACTTATCCACGGAGGTTGACCTGGTGACGATGAACGCCGCCATGAGTGCCACGGTTTCCACAGTTCCGAGCCACCCGATGCTGTTGGGTGGCTTTATAGGTACAACCCAACATGTTCACAAACAAGTTGGTACGGGCAGATGGTATCCCAACCCGAGCACAAACATGTTTTTTTCCATCACAAGCACATCGATGTTCCAAATCCCTGTGACAAATGTCCGAATAATATATATAGAATTGTCACCAGTTGTACTTGGTTCATGTATTTCTAATCTCAAAACATCATTGGATGGCATCTCGGTTATTCTTCTTGTATCATCCTTGAAACTCCATGGAACTCCTGCGACATCGCGAGTCCTAGGTGCCTGTAGCACCCAGTGGCATGCGACTGTGACACTCTTCCAGGGACTCGGAGACAGAGATGCTTGGCGATGTGCTGTTGGAGCTGGTTGTTTCGGACTCAAGATAGGTACCCTCTGGTAATCAAACATGGCTGGCTGGAAAATCCTCTATAAATGGAGGTTTTAATGGGAAACTTATCTATATTATGATGTAGTATATTATGATGTAGTATATTATGATGTAGTATATTATGATGTTAGCATTTTTTTGGATGTTGCTTTCTTATCCTGTTTGGAGTTGTTTGCCGCAGATATAAAGCTTTTGAGATTTGATACAAAAATCAGAGACTTCTTCCACTATCTTGTTTCTTTTGAACGATGCGTATTGTGATACTGTGGTGATGGGTGGAGACCACCCACCACATAATGGTTGTTGTTGAAGATCCCGCCGGAAGCAGCTTGTACAGCATCCCCCCTGAAAGTCATGTGTGACTCATTTTATATGATTTTATATACACACCGTAATACACACCATAGAATTGTGATATCCAGAATTAACCAAGGGGCAAAATTAATTAAATGATATTAAACACATGCCACTATACGATTGTGATAATCCCAACAATTGGTCATTGTTTTTTTCCTGGGATATACGGAGATGCCATATCAGGGGACCGGGTCAGTTCCTTCTTGTAGCTGTTGAAGCCAGTGGGTGGTCTAAGGGCCTGGAAGCAGATGTGATCAGCTACAGTGCAGTGATCAGCAGTTGTGAATTCTTTCATTGGCAATGGGTGTCTTGGCCTGTCTTTTGGCATGTCTTGGCTGATCCTTAAAACGCACTTAACGCAAAACCAGTTGGGATGCCATCTAATCCAGTCAGTTTTGGAATATAATCATGAAAATGGGCCAGGAGATTAACAATCAAAGATGGGTCTTTCTATGTCTTTATATAGCCATCCAAGACGGGGATTTCTTCGTCAAACATTGGGAGTCAAGCATTGCAGGGCCAAAAAAAAACATGGGAAATCGACCATCAAACTGGTGAGGGACTGTTGAGGTGCTGTTGTTGTTTTTCACCAAGCTGTCCACGTAGGTACCAGTTTTTACCTTCCTTAAACATGCAAAAAACGATGGGAAATCCATGGAACATCCATTAATTTTCCCCTTGGAAATGGTCTACATTCACGGTGGATCATCCACAGGCAAACCATCTACACATGGGTAATTTTCCATTGCCATGTGGAGGTGCCAGAGGGAATGAGCCAGTGGCAATATCATGTGGGCCATTGGACATCCTCTGGATCCTGGATGGTTGAGAAAAAGGAGGCTTCCCCCAATGAAAACCGACCAATAGGCCACTAGGTAGATGAGAATAGATAGTACACCAAACCCGCCCCACGACGTTTTTTCCTTTAAAGGACAATGTTATTCAACAGACCATGATTTCTGAGTTGCCTGCAACTTCCACAACTGTGTCGGTTCCACGGTGTGATCGTATCTCAACGTATCTCCCGCGTCTTTTTTTCGCGGACAAGGCGTTGACATTCCTGGATGAGGCCCTGGCAAGTCTCATCCAACTGGATGTGTACCTTGCGAACCAACGGGAAGAATGCCACCGGTGATTGGAAGAAATGACAAACATGTAGAAACTGATTGAAGGATTTCCCAAACAAGTACTGAATGGGTTTGTGATTGCTGGGTTTTATTGACATTTAGATGTGTCATGTCCACCCATCGACATGGGATAATGATCTCCAGTGACTAGCAACAGTTTCAGGGGATGAGCCAACCAGCAACCAGTGAACGGGTCGAGGGTCATGAAGGTCGGTCTCTGTTTGACGTGGGGATCCGGAGCTGATGATCTGAACTTCACCACGGGATTGTCAGGGCGGGTGTGACACCAAAGGTGTCTCAAAATGATCACGCTGCAAACATCAGCAACTGTTTGTGGGCCGATGCCCAGTTCTCGAGCAATAGGCAATATATGGCAGAATAGGCAATATATGGCAGTATTATATCATATTTCAACCACCATGAAACAACAGAATGCAGATGAGTGGTCAATCCAACGAGCTTTCGATTTGGATCACATCAACTCCAACATCCTTTCAGCATGTTCCAGCCCTGAAAACGAAAAAACTGGAAGCTGAAAAGAAAGGGATTGGGTCATGGTTTCCCTTTTTTGGATGGTTTGCCTTGTTTGTTTGCAAAACCCTGTTGAATTTAGGGCACTTCTTGATTTCCCCGGAAGCTCTCAGGATCGCCTACGCTTCCGCCATCACAGCCTGCGCCAGAGGTCTTGGATCCCCAAGATAGGTGGTGTTGTCATTGGGGAGATAGGAGAAGACACACCAGTCTTATCCGTTCACCGCTTTGGCAGATAAATCATACTGATCACTGCTAAATCATATCCCTGCAGCCTTTTGGTAGATAAATCCATATAAATCCCCAATGTTTTCATAGCCAAATACCCCATGTTTTCATGTTTCCATACCCTCAATCTGTACAGAAACATTTGCGACCTTTGGCAGTGCCAGGTGCCCGGTGGCCGCAAGCCCTGGAGCTCTTCGGCACGAGCCGCCGAGCTGCTGAGATGGTGAACGATGTGGCAGTGGACATGTCCATCCGTGCCTGCGAGAACTCCTGGCAGGGGAAGTTGGTCCTGGAACTTCTTCAGGAACTTCAGGTGTCTTGGATCCAAACTGCTTGAGGAAAGTGGGATGATAAGGATAACATCAACAAAAACACCATCTTTTGGTCAAGTCCCACAGGTTGTTGGCGAGGTTACTGTTTTTGCTTACCATACTTAATTGCGTGTAACTGCCGAAATAACCCCAGATCAAGGGCGTGACATCATTTGGCCTGCAGGCCAGATTTAGCTTACCCAACTAGTAGGTTCTCCCGAGCTACCAGATTGTGAGAACTTCTCAAAGAAGCTGCGGCCGATTGGAGGATGATTTCAGACTATTGGCAATGTCTTCCTGCCTCTGGTTCCTTCTTCCATGTTTGCATTGTTTTTTGTTTTCAAGCAAACTCTTGGCCAATATCCAAAGGCTATTGGATCACACATCAGCGACTGAGTTAAAATGTTTCTGTTCAACTCCTGTCTTTGTGTATTCAAAGCATTTGATTGGGGCACAGTACTCTTTTCCTATTTCCAAGATGTAAACCAGGCCGATGAACTTGTCAGCCGCACATTGATAAAACCCTGGCTGGTAATTAAGCGAATACCTCCAGAAAGTAATACCTTGTTAGGAAGGGTGGTACCCCCAAACCAAGCAGGGGGGTTGCATCCGGGTTGATATGACCTTCAAAAAGTTGCTCTCAGTCTTTCCAAGGAGGATGCCCTGAAGAATCCTCGCTGCGGTCTTATGACATTTGCATCTGCCAAGAAAAAGCGGGGCTGGTTGGAAAATGTTGGCACATTGTAGGTATGTGGTTCCAAGTTTTGTTTGTCTTTGTCCATCTCACAAAGAATGGCATGATGATCAAACCAAATCAATCCACCAGATCTGGCTCCCTGATCAGTTAAGCAAGTTGGCTGGACCACAAACTTGTGGTTTTTCCAATGATTTTGACCTTTGCCGTTGCTTTTGTATTTATTCAAAGATGGTTTGCCTTGCCAATCAATGGAGTTTACCCATTGCATGGCAAGTGCATCAGACTGCATCAAGCGGTTGCCCAGATCAGGACATATCGAATTCAGGAAATTGTATATGGATGGTGTGTAAGGCTTCGTGTTCGGAACGCAAGACATCAGAATAAGGAACTAGGCTGAGCACTTTCAAAACGGCTCCATGCCAACGATCAACTTGCAACGCATTCTTTTTTCCGTGCAAGCAAATTCACGATGATCCATCTATCCATCGATGCATCGATCAGTACGTCAATACGTAGATCGCTTATCATCATCAACATCCTCCTCCTCCTCCTCCTCCTCCTCCTCCTCCTCGTCATCATCATCAACATCATCATCATCATCATCATCAACATCATCATCATCATCATCATCATCATCATCATCATCATCATCATCATCATCATCATCATCATCATCATCCATCATCCATCATCCATCATCCATCATCCATCATCCATCATCATCATCAGCATCAGCATCAGCATCAGCATCATCATCATCATCATCATCATCATCATCATCATCATCATCATCGTCATTATCATCATCATCATCATCATCATCATCATCCCTCTTCGTCATCATCATCATCATCACCATCATTATCATTATCATCATCATCCATCATCATCATCATCATGATCCCCCTCGTCATTATCATTATCATGATCATTATCATCATCATCATCATCATCAGCATCATCATCACCATCATCATCAACAACATCATCAACAGCATCATCATCATCATTATCATCATCATCATCATCGTCATTATCGTCATCATCACCGTCATCATCAACAACATCATCAACAGCATCATCATCATCATCATCATTATCATCATCATCATCATCATCAGCAGCAGCATCATCATCATCAGTATCATGAGTATCATTTGGTATCTTATTTTTACTACTATTTATCATGTGCATGCTGAGTATCTTCATGATTTGCTTCATTATCCCGCATTTTTTGTTTGTTCTGGTGCCAACCCTTTGCCAGGTTCTTACGCCCCGCTGCGAAGAACAAGAAGAAGCAACTCGGCCCAGCCTTGCAGGTTGTACAGCCAGCAGGGTGCTTATATTGTAACATTTTATAAGGTATGAAATATGCGTGGCCCAGGTCATTGTGTAGAAAATCATTTCGGTAAACAATAAAGGCGTGTATATGAATATACTGTATGCGTATATGTGAGTGCTTGTGTGTGTGTGTGTGGGAATATATCTAGTATGTAACTAGTCTTTCAGCCTTTGAACTCCTCTTGCTGGAGAAAATCCAGACATCGGGTACGGATTCGGATTCATGAACTTGTTTCTGTCTGGATGCCTGTAGAGGTCTATCTTGATTTGGTCTCAGGGAGGGCTTATCGGCATTGCCATGTTTGCGGGTCCGTTGATACTTCCTACCCACATGGTATCTAATGTTTTACTTGCATGTGGGATTGAATATGCTTGGCAAGACTCTCCAAAACACGTTTGATCAGGAAGCAAATCAGGATTCAACCTACCCCGCATGATACGCTATTATTGAATCCTGATTTGATTTCTGATGAGTTCAGATAAGGCTAAATCTCAATCTATACCGATGGTAAAATCTCCGATTTACTGATAGTTAAACGTCTGATTGACTCATCGTGAAATCATGTGAAATCCATTGAAGTCCATGTTCTGCTGATAATTCTCAGTGTAAGAATTGATATTTAGGTTGTGACTTGAATTCTCTTTTCACAGTGTTTCTATCCATCCGATAAATATGTCACAATTCACAATTTGTTCATATTCAAATTAGCATTTCCCTAAGTTGTCCAAGTCTATAGCTAGATAGATGTCCACACATTTCCATAAAGCTCCATTTGTAAAGACAAATTCTCCACCCATGTTGTTTCATAGTATGTGTAATATATGTATATATATAGCTCCCCATGAATCACCATTGATCACTATAGATCCCCCTATAGATCCCTTCTGAATCCCCTAGAAATCACCCATTTCTGCAGAGTTTTTCAGCACAGCCAAGGCCTGAGTTGGCCGATCCCGACTTTGATTTCGCGCGGCGGCCTAGGAGGGCTGGAGGTTCACCCCAAACGGCCGGCTGAAAATCCATTGGTTTATGTGTCCATCACGATTTTGGGATTTGGGATTTGGGATGATTTTGGTTAATATCAAAGGGTTTCCTAAGGGATTTGGGATGATTTTGGCTAATATCAGCAATAAACCAAAGGGATTTGGGATGATTTTGGTTTCCTAAGCCACTGAAAGTCTCAACTGGTTTGGGTTTAGACCAAGATAGTACCACATCGACTGAGATGTTGGCTATGCCAAAGATCAAACACATATATATTAAACAGATATTGGGTTTAGGCTAAATGCCAGGCGCCCAGTCAGGTCTTGTTTAGATGACATTTCTCATATTCAAGAATGACAGTATGATCATTTTTTGCACACTGAACCAGCTAGCAAATACAAAACTTTTGCTTCCAATGATTGAACCTTGGCCTTGTCTCGAATTCTCAAGGTCCACCATCACCAGACTCATGGATCACATGGCCGGAATGATTTGCCGAGTCAATGGGGCAACATGCTGCAATCCCAGGTTTCTTCTCGTTTTCCCCTTACAAATAAGATCAAACAACAATAAAACGGGAGGTATTGGCCCCAGCTTTGACTGGTGCCGCCCAGGTGTTTCCAAACGCCGAGATTTCGGTTGGTCGTGCCAGAACAGGTCCGCGTCACTGGGATCCTTGAGTCATGGACAGTGAAAAGCCCACTGGCAGTCAGCCTTGTGGCTGGAAAATCCTTGAACTAAGTGGAGGTTGATAGCTTGGAAAATCATCGAACTAAACGGGGGATTTCCAATTGCTATGTTTGATTACGGAAGGCTACTCACTGAAAGCTCAGTGATCCATGTTCTTCTTCCAGGTCTTCACTTGGACTTGATTGCGAAAAAATCTGCGTTTCCTTCAGAGTTTTCCCTGAAACCAACCACAATTCATGTCAGAGTTTTGTTGGTCGGATCTCCATCTTTATGGTCATCCACCGTGACCAAATCTCCAACCTGCTGAAATCCTGATTCTTCTCCTTGTAAAACGACCATTCTTCAGGTTGACCCGACTTGTTTTTCCCCAATTTGCCTCCCAGATAGTCTCGCTCATTGATGCTTACCCTTTGCTCCGATCAATTCAACACAGCCATAGAAAACGGCCCATGTATAGTTTATTTGCCTCTTAAAAAATGGTGATTTTCCAGTTCGCAAACCGTTAGTTTGGGTAAATCCCCACTCACCAGGTGTAGCGGTGGCCCCCACCACCGGCTTGCGCGGCAAGTTGGCGCTGCCGGCGCCGCTCGGTGTTGGTTTCAGGGGCGCCAGTGATTTGATGCTGGGCATCCCAAAGATAGAGGTTTTGCCATGAAAAATAGGGATTAATCTAACAAAACCGCAAGGTTGCTGATGAAAAATTGCGATTTAACGTGATTGAACCATGAAACATACAAATTTAACCATCCGTTTATCTAGATATACCTAACAAGAATGTCGATTTAGAGATAAATTAACAGTGATTTGGGAGTGTTTGCCTGATTTAAGCTATGTCAATCCTTGGTGAAGGTCACTAATTCGTAGCTTGTATCTTTCAAATTTGATGGGCACATATACCAACCAACCAAAACAATGTTGGAAATATTGGTTTTGCACGGTATCTTGGATGTACCATGTAACCATCAATACATGTGGATGATTGCCCGACATCACTGTGAATTCTTAAACATAAACCAACATATGATAGGAATATATGGGGACAACAAGAAACAAGAAACCTTACACAATACCATAAACGGTCGGTTTTAAGTAATTTCTGCTCTTAAATCTTGATGCTGGATAAATCTGGATAATGTTTGACTACTGGTCCGATGCTGTAAACCCTCCTGCTGTAGTGTTGGCTTGCCTCATTTCAACCTTTGAGGAAGGGATTTTGCAGCGTCTACGAGTCTCTTGGATCCTTGGGGGTTTGGGGCTAGGCTACCAGGCTTGGGACATGTTGGGACCATCATGATCTAAAAAAGCTGTGTCCACCAGCTATTTCTGAGCCTTGGCCATGGTACTTTTTTGAGGGCCATGATGCAAGTATTGAGAAATCATCTCTGGCCCACCGTGAGATCGTTGGTCGGAGTTTTCCATGGATTTAACATGGCTTAGCCTAGCCATTTCTTTTTGCTCACGTGTCCTTGGTTTTTTCCCATGCTTGTGACGCTATGTTTCGTCACAGCATATCGTTGGGGAAGTCCCAGGGTTTTTTGACCACGTTTCTTCCGCATGATCATAGGTGTGGCCATGGCTCAATAATTTGGCAGAAATTGACCAGAATCCCCCGTTTCCAGTATAAACATATATAAGACATATCCAAGCGTGCAATTGCTAAGTCAGAACCAGTCAACACCATTCGAAACCCAACACCACCCAAATCCAATCCAAAAAAATCAAACAAAATCTAACCAACTTTGATGATATGCAAACCCAAACATACGGAATCCTCATATTTATCCTGCATTATCCTGCTGACCTGAGGCCGTTGACCAACTTTTCGGGCCGGGAGGTGGTCCGGAGGGCCTTTTCTGATTTGTAGTGTCAAAATGTATGCTATTTTTTCAACCATGGAAGTGTGAGGAGGATCCCAATGGACGATGTTCAGGTATTTGAAGTTGTTAGGATGGGTTGAAACTACAAAGCAGTTCTGTTTGGCCTCTGTTTGGCCTGTTTGGCTCTCGACTGGTTCCTGTCGGACGCACATACCAGGTCTTTTGGCGATCCCCCACCAGTCGTCCTGCAGCAAATGTGGAGTGTGTCAAGGTAGGACGGGATGATGTGGAGCTGGGTTCCACCAAATCATGTTCACTTGGCTCAAAGTCACAAGTTTTTCACACACCAAAGCTGGGGGGTAGCCCCTGTAAAGGGTCATTCTCATTTGGCTACTTCCTACTTGATCCACATTTCTTGGGTGGCTCGAGACCACCCAGACACCTTATATCCTCAACACTCTTGAAGCCTGGAGCTTGTTTCCACGGACTTGTCTGCTTTGGCAGGAAGCTACAAAAGAAAATAATGTAGGAGAAAACCGTGCATTCTCCATTTCCATGCACCCTGACACCTCTTGGTACTTCTGGTGACAAAGAAATTGCCACCGGGACTTGTCCTGTCTCTGAGGTCACTTTGTTGGAAGCACCAAAGAGTAGTGTCATCATCCGCACCATCCGAGTGAGGCGGATCGGACAAATGGCTATGGGCTTCTCCAGAAATGGGGCGAACAAAGACTCATCCCCAATCTATTGCCATTTACGCATGAACCAGTACCCTCTGGTAAAGTAACATAGCTATTGAAAATTGCCATTTATAGTGGATTTTCCCATTAAAATTGCTGATTTTCCATAGCTATGTTAGTTTACTAGATGGTAGGTTTGGGGATCAAGTCACATGGTTTGTGATCTCCTACGCTCTCAGCCTCAAAAAAATGGACGTTCCAACCATTTGTTTGACACCAAAAGACCATCGTTGATCCCACCAAAATCCCTAAAGATTCAAGCAATAGTCCCAGAGCTACTGACCCATCTCCAATTTTTCAAATCTTCTCTTGAGTGTTGCCGTGGATTCCAGTGAATTCTACCGTTGTATGTGGAGGACTCCAATGAAAACAGGCCCAAAACATGGTCGAATGATTGGTGGTTTGCGTCATGTCTTTTGATCGGGTTCATGCTCTCATAGCAATGATGATCCACAAGAATTTGAGATAATTTGAGCATTTTTTTCAGGGCTGGGCCAAGCACCAAGCGATGGAAGATCCAGACATTCGGCATCCTCTGGAGAGAGACACAGTTTATCAGAGGATCGTAGCACCCATTCCCATCCAGCGCCATTTCTGCGACCTGCGTCCCAGTTCAAAATGTGTGTTGGATCCCAATTTATTGATGTTTAAATCCTAATTTGTCAATTTATTGATGATTAAATCCTAATTTGTTTCAATGGTTAAATCCATTTGATGGTTCAAATCTCCAATGGTGGAGTCCGCCATTTTTTCCTGGTCAACTCCGACTCTTTTTCGCTGCTTGAATCTCCATTTGTCGTTTAAGGTCATTTCCTCTTGATTCAATCCCTATGGTCCATGACGGTCGAAGAAACAAATCCCTTAATCAACAAAGTTGTTGGTAAATTCACCATGTTTCTTGGTGAATTCAGCGTTTCTTGCTGATCAAAATCCAATCTGTTCTACTTCAATCATAATTCTTGGTCATATAAATTATTGGAAACACGTTTGTTCTGATTAACTTTCCGGTTTTGTTGGTTACCCTCTGGTAATTGAACATAGCTATTGAACATAGCTATTGAACATTGCCATTTGTAGTTGATTTACCTGTAAAAACATGGTGATTGTCCATTTCGCAAACTGTTAGTTTACCAGAGGGTACCATATTAGTGCTTATTTCATGTTATTTCCTATTATTTCTATGATATTCCATCATATATCCCATGATGTATCCCATTGTATCCCCAATATGTTCCCTTGGTAGTTGGGTAAACCTCACCATCCTCTTCGCTTGGACCTGGCGCTAGGTCAGCAAAGTCCGTGCGCAGATTGGAGTCTGAGTCGCCTGGAGAATTTATTGCAAGAATTTGAGGCATTTGTAGAAGCACAATGTTGTTCTTCAAAACGATTGAAATTCAGGCATGAGTCACTTTTGTGTATTCCCAAGTTCAACGAGACAGCGCAAGTCCCGAGACGCCGGCTCTCGCCCTGAAATCTTCAGGATTTCCACCTGTCCCGTTATGTTTACACACTCATCAGATTCTGCAACTCACCAGAGAATGTATCAGTTGCTGTGAATGCGCAGAAAAATGGATGTGGTTGCGGCTGGTCCCATGATTTTATACTGTCTGTTGGTTAGATCCGCAAAGAATCGTTCTGGAGGGTCGAATATACTAACCGGTGGTTGTTGATTGACCTTTAGATACCACTAATTCTGCCAGGGAATCGATCAATCCAATGTTGATATCAACCCATTTCCTGAGGCATGCAGATGGTGAGGCCGCACCGGGACAGTCAAAGGGCAGGGATTGTGGTTGAGAATGACACGTATCTTGAAAACAATTTGGATACACCACCGAAGAAGCACCAAGTTTTTTAAAACTGTGTGAACATTGTATGGACGTTGGAAGTGCATCTTTTAGAGGCGGCAAGCATGCGCTACAGCCCTCCGCAATCTGTATTGTGTGACACATAAGTACGACCCCAAGGGCCTTCTTTCAAGACAGAAAAAAAATAACATGATTTACTGTAGTGTTAGTAAAGCAATAGGGTCCACCATCCTAAATTGTACAATAAATAAGTGTAAGAAACCACCGGTTTATATCGGCGGGAGCAGTGACATTTGTTTACTGACACTAGAAGCATGACATATTCAGCGTGTTGCTTCGTCAACTCTGTTGGAACCATCAACAAATAAGATTCCTTCAGATTCCATCAGATCACATTTTTCAAGTTTCTTGGTTCCATCATCAATCATACTGTGGATGACGGCGAAATCCTGCACCAGTTGGTAGATGGTTTATCCAATATGATACTCCCATGGAATTTACAGTATTTCATACTTCCCTAAGAGTTACCAACGCAGATTTCGCAACCATCCACAGTAGGAGATGTTAATATAAGTATCCCATTGGTCCCATTAAATCTCCCATTAGTCCCATTAGATATCCCATGGTTAACCATAATATCTAGCCATTACATATATCTCATTATTATCATTGGATTGGGTTAAGGGAAAATTTACAGGAAACCATGGTTTTTCCTATGAAATATAGGGGTTTCCTGTAAAATTTCCCATTAAACCAATCCAGTGATATTAACCATAATTAACACATCAACATCTCAGACGTTTATACAACCCGCCTTGTGAGGCGCCTGTGGTTGTGGTCGCAAAGCCTCGATCCTGGCAGGCGATGCAGAGACTCTATGGATGTTTCATGGTTTGTGATATAGTTTCAATGGTATCGGTAGGTTCAAGTATTAAATAGAATTCCCATATATACAAATAATTAACTATAATTATATATATATATATGTTTATAGATAAACCCAACATAAAATCACACCCCAATATGTATATCTAGTATATTTTATTGCATGGAATTGTATGTATCACTAGGTATAGGTTTATAATATGGGGAACCAACTCAGAATGGATTTGTGAGTTTAGATTGCAAAGATTTGGGGATTTCGGGCCACTTTACGAGTCAGCCAATTCTGGACTGTGCAATGACAATGACTTATCAACCATGTTTTGATCATGTTTTGGCTGTCCCGATATTAGTATGAGTCAAGCTAGTTGGAACCCGAACGTGGATGGTTGTCTGCTAAAAACTGTAAAATTGGTGGGTCCATTGGTACCCAAGTTTGACCCCTCCTACCAAGTCGGTAGTGCACATTAGGCCCCGGAACCAAAAGATGTTCACCATGTTGCTTCTTGAGTCATCCAAAATCTGGACGGAGGAGCCAGTCATCAAAGCCATAGGATTTCGGCAGCCAGGCAGAAATGAAGAGTTGGGCGCAGAGGGTCTGCCCCTCAGGGCGTAGATCCCACGAAGGATGGGTCGCAAGGAGATACACTACCCATGTTTGAAGCAATAGTTCTGAAACAGTGCCTGCCACGATTGAGGAAAGCAACCGCCATTGTGCATGTGTTGTCCACTTAGGCTTAACAGGATGATTTCTTACCCTGCCGTCCTTTGACATATTCGCGCAAGTTTTAGGAGCTTGTATACTTGTATGTGTCAAAATCTGGTACAGTACCCCAAGTTCATCATTACACCTTCACACTAATGACTATTGAAGAAGGTACCCCCCGTTTTGAGACGAATTTTCATACAAATCCATGTGGGGGTTTCCTAAAATGGGGGTACCCAAAAATAGATGGTTTATAAGGGAAAACCCTATCAAAATGGATGATTTGGGGTACCCCTATTTTAGGAAACCTCCATATGTTCATCGTTGACCTCCATACTTCAATGCAGCCCTGCACTTCAGCCACTTTTTACACGAACTTTCTGACGTTTTCGACAGCAAAAGCACCATGGGATCACACCCAGAGATGGTTCAGTGTACTGAAATGGATCAAAAACTAAGTTTCCCCTAGTCACAGAATCCCAGAAGTTTGATAGAATATGGCTATTTGTCAACTACTAAACCCCCACATCATCAAACGATCCAATTTGTATACAAATTTTGGAATCCAATTTTTGATAATTTATATTCCAATGCCAATGTATAGCTGCGTCTTTTCAGGTAACTTTGACCCCATGCCACTCCATAAGACAAGCCCAAAATCTCTCAGCAGTTCCAAAAAGGTCACGGTGGCCTTTGCCGCCGGCGGGTTGGCTGGCGCGTTGGGCTTGGTCCGGCGAGCTCAGTGGGTCGTTGATATGGAAATTTCATGGGAGTTTACCATTTCACCATGGGGTAAACATAGAGAAAGATGTGGAAAAACCATGGCTTCCCCATGAAAATCATCTCAACCTGTGTTTTGAGGAACCAATCTGATTTTTCGACACTTTCCACTTGAATGTGGACCACATGTGGACCACCTTGACCGTTGCGTCAGATTGGTGCCGGTTTGGGGTTGAACGGGGTGCTGAGCCTGGGTAAATTTTGCGAATGCCATATTACATATCCTTTAGGGGTAAATATTGAGGAATACGGTGGATACACGCATGTGTGTATATTAATATTTTGTGCGGCTTCATGATGTTTAACCATATTGAATACACGATTATACTGCGGCAAATGATGGAGAATGATGGTAAATGCAAATCTTGAAAAAAAAAAAACATGATGGATAAACATGGAGAATGTAGGTTTCGGGATCCCTTCAAGACCTTTTAACCCTGGGCATCCATGCAGAGCGAGGCTGTGACAATGCTGCCCTGGTTTCCAAGTCCAAAGTCGCGACGAAGGACCCGCTGCATCTCAGAAAACTCTCAGGTATTTGGAATCTCGTTGATTTACTGTACAGAGGTTAGTTTCATGATAAAAATATGAGTTAGTTATGTGGGTGATTTTTTGGTATATTGGTGTATATTGTATATTAAACAATTAGTGTCTCCAAAGATGGCAGTGTCTTTGAAACATCCTCTCAAAAAAATATGTTCAGGTTTTTTTGCCGGACAAAAGACGAATCATGTTGAGTTTTTTGCAGGTTCGCGGGTGAAAACATGTATCACAGAAATTCAATGGCCACGCTTTCCCAGATACCCCATTTGAAGGTACCTAGTCTTGGAAGCAGCTCCACATGGTCAATGGGTGGAAACAACCTGGCAGTCATTGAAGTATATTAAAGTCATGTGCCTTGAATTGGCTGGTTCACTTGTCAAGACGTTTCAAAAGGTATGTAAAGTTTTGTCAGGGACTCCCTGTTCCATAACGTGTTGCAAGGAATGACAATCCCCGCATGGTGCGAAAAACTTGTTTTTCCTTGAACTTGTTCACATACACAGGAGCAAGGTTTCACAAGCATAGTCAAGAGACATAGAATATTGATTTTCAAAACCGAAAAAAATACACAAGTAAAATACAACGAATAATGCTTAGATAATTCATGATGTATTATATAATCAATATTTCATTAAGAAAATTAAATATATATCAATATATCTGATAAAATTACAAGGATAAGAAGGTCACCACGGTGTTACTAAGGACTGTAGCTAATGGTTACCTAAAATTAGATTGCTGAATTATGACGATTTAGCCAAATCATATCTAATACATATAATATATAATAAATATATTATAATAAATATATTACATAACATATATAATATATAATTTACTATATATATAGTATATAAAAAAAATAATATATAAAATACAATATAGAAAATAAAAAATAAACAATATATGAAATATAGTTAATACATAATATGTAAATCATATATAATATATTTATAATATATAATATATATATATAATTTACATTTTATACTATATATAATAATATAATATATATATATAATATATATATATTTATAATATATATAATATATTTATAATATATATATAATATGTTTATAATATATATATAATATATTTATAATATATATATATATAAAATATATATTTATATATTATAAATTTACATTATATACTATATATAATAATATATATATAATATATATAATATATATAATATATATATAATATATATATATATATATAATACATAATTACTACTAATATTACGATTTGGGTACAGATGAGCTGCGGCGCGCGAATCGCCAGGGTCCGAAATCCCCAAATTCCGCCACTTTTGGGGGAATTCTGCAGAAGCCATTTTAGACTCCCCAGATCTTCTTTTGCTCATTTTTGCCTTCGTTTCCAAATTCACGTCAAAAAAGTGCAACTATTTTGGGATTTCGAGATTTCGCTTTTCCCAAAAAAGTGACGCTTTTTGGGGAATCTGAAATTGTGGCCTAATGTGAGTTCTGTGCNTGTACATGCCGGTGCTTCGACTATCGTTCACTACCACTTGACTACCACTTGGGAATTTGGCACCAACCCCAAAGCCAGCACAACTGTGGATGCGCAGATGGAGCACGCGCGACAGCTCATCTGTACCCAAATCGTAATATTAGTAGTAAGGACAACCTACCACTCACTGCAGATGCGGGCTATGTTTTTGAAATTGAAACCCAGATCCCTGCGGGCAAAAATGCCTTCTGCAGCAGTTCATCGTGTCAGTCCTCTAGATAGAATGCGAAGCTGTGAGTTGAGAACGTACCAGCATTGAGAACGTACCAGCATGTCCTTTCCGAGAGGTGCCTTGCCGCTTGCGTAAGGCTCATCAGCTAAAAGTGGCTATAAGCAAGGTCTTGGAGATTTTCAACTGGACTTGCACAGACATGCGATACCTGTAGCTCTTACAGACACCCTTTTCAAAATATAGTCGCACCTCATAGCACAGACACTCAACTTCTCAACCGTCAGTGTTTTGGCAGCCAAACTGCGGGTGGTCAGCATCTGCTCAATGTCATCCAGTGCTTTGGCAAGAGGGGTTTGGTCAGCGCGGGAATGCAGACATGTGTTGGAACGACCTGGACTCTCACTATTAATAGATTCATTGCAAGAAGTTTGGNAGTGCTTTGGCAAGAGGGGTTTGGTCAGCGCGGGAATGCAGACATGTGTTGGAACGACCTGGACTCTCACTATTAATAGATTCATTGCAAGAAGTTTGGAAGCTTAACTTCCGCCCACATGGTATTCCCCAAACTTTGCTTTTTCGGGAATTTGGCAGAAAAGGCATGCACCCATGAATCAGTNTTGCAAGAAGTTTGGAAGCTTAACTTCCGCCCACATGGTATTCCCCAAACTTTGCTTTTTCGGGAATTTGGCAGAAAAGGCATGCACCCATGAATCAGTGAATCAGTCAGGCACAACCATCGGTGCTGCAGCCAAGCTTAGGGCCCTGAAGACCCCGGAAGGCTGCCAGACATGTTGATACTCCCCAACTTTTGTCACTTTGTCGGGAATTTGCTTGTTCGGGGATTTGGCAGAAAAAGACGTGCACCCATGAATCATATTGTCGCTCTTTGGGGACTTTCATGTTTCGGCGCTCTCGCAGAAAAGGCGTGCACCATCACTGCTGCAGCCAGACTCTTAGAGCTCTGGACGCCCCGGAGACCTCCAGACATGTTGACAGAGTTGTGCGTGAGTGGACAGACATGTTGACAGAGTTGTGCGTGAGTGGACTTTTGATCTTCCCCAGTGGAATTTTGATATTCCCCAAATATTGTCATTTTTTTGGGACTTTCATGTTTACGGAATGTGGCACAAAAGACGTGCACCCATGAATCGGTGAGGCAAATTAGTCAGGCACACGCATTGATGCTGCAGCCAGCCTCTTAGAGCTCTGGAGACCTTTGACAGCTGCCAGACATGTTAAGAAGTTCTGCGTGAGTGGAATTTTGATACTCTCCAAATATTGTTGGCTCCTTCTCCTTTGCGATGCAATGCACTCGAATTTCGGCAGGTCCTGATGCCTCCGAAGCAAAAGGAACGGGCACAGATGCAGGCACGCGGCTAATGAAACAGAACCTGTTTGACAAGGCAGTCATACTGGCCTCCGGGCTTTCCCAGGCCACCACAGCAAACAAGCGAAACCGAGAGGCAGACGAAAAGGCAGCATGGGAACCATTTGCAATGAGGTTGCGCTAGCGTCTCTATGGCATGGTGTTCACCTTCCCCCTTCAGTAAAATGCGCCATTAGCTTCTGGTAACCAGTATGTTGCACTCCAATGCATTGCGTGCAAGTTGTCCACGGTATCTTCACGTCTTCAATGCCGCTAGATTGCAACAAATGCCTGCGACACACTCTTCTGTAACCAGTTCAAATTAGAACTGCTTGCGACACACTATGAGTTCACCACAATGCCATGACGCCAGGATGAGCTGCATCCCAAGCAGCCCAGAGTTGGCATAGAGATCGCCGATGGCT
>BGPT01000480.1:53842-83324 GCA_003297045.1 Symbiodinium sp. clade C Y103 | reverse complement strand
CTAGGACCTCTTGGAACCAAGAACCAAGAACCTAGATTCCCCCAAAACTTTCAATGCAATCTTGGTTTTTGGTTCTTGGTTCCAGGTACTTAGGGGAAATTTTCTCCCAGTGCGTTTGCAAACGTTTGCAAACGACCCNAACTAAGAATTCTTCTGAGGAATCTTGGTTCTTGGTTCTTGGTTCCAAGGGGGCCTGGGAACCAAGATGGAACTAAGAATTCTTCTGAGGAATCTTGGTTCTTGGNNNAGGGGGCCTGGGAACCAAGATGGAACTAAGAATTCTTCTGAGGAATCTTGGTTCTTGGTTCTTAGTTCCAAGGGTCGTTTGCAAACGTTTGCAAACGCACTGGGAGAAAATGTTCCCTAAGTACATTATATCTATATATATATATATAGTATTATCCTTCAAAACTAGGTCCAAATGTGTTCTAAAAAACATCTAAAAAAAAATACCCTCAAAATATGCAAAAAACACTGTAAATACCAGTAAACATCACAAAAAGGTAGGTTTTTTTTTGGGGGGGTACCATATATATATATATATGTATATATATATATATTATATATATTCGTTTGATAACGCAATTTTCCAGTTTCCAGCCGGTAAAAGAACTGAGATGAGCGTCTTGGTAATTAAGATCCATCACCAATGGAGGACTGTGATTGAAATTTGAGACTCCCCACACTGGGAAATAGGCAACTCCAAAAGCACCAACCTGTCATAAAACACAATGTGGCATCCTCAGCCCCAACACTTCAACTGTGCCAGACATGGTTTTTGGTGAGGGTCTATTTAGGCTTCGAAACCCATACCCCGATTCACACCATCAATGCTCATGATTCATCCGAAATATTCCCCAATCATATGGCACCTGCTGTACATATTTAAAAAATGCTAGAGGAACTGTTCTCGCCAAATCCCATCAAGACAGAGATCTTCAACACCACTGCTGTTTCAATTCTCCCGAAAATTATGCTAGTCACTTGCACAGCATCATCCCGAATTGAAACCAGAATCCTATTTTCAATGGCTTAAGCCCTAGCTGCGGCCATATTCTCCATATTTTGATGAGAAAATCTATGCTCGTGGCATTTCCCCCCACTCTGGATGCCGTGGGCCTTCCAGAAACTCGTCCACTGATGGCAGGTCTTTTCTCTCCGTGTGTTTCGCCTGAGCCCGCGGCCCGACATGTACTTCCCCAGAGTTTTCACCTGGACCCCATCAGAGCAAGCCATACCCAATCGGAAAAAACGTTGCGTCACAACCCTAAGGTCCTCACATTCGTAATATACATATGAACTTCATATATAATTCATAATGTTTTATAATGTCCTGGAAGGATTTACACCTCTCCTAGCCACGTTCATGTTTGTACAGGAAATTATCATGGGAATTCAAATTTGGAGCTTTTAATCCAAATTTTCGGATAACCAAAGACATTTGGGTTTGGAAATGGGAGATATGCCATTTTCATGGCGTATCTTCATAGGAAAACTATGGCAACGATTGAAAACATGATGATTCACCGATGGAATCATCGATAGCCAAGGAGATTTGCAGCGGAGCCAAGGTGCTAACTCACGGGTGATCCATTCCTCCTTCTGGTGCAGCGCCTGGATCGATGGAGGGAGTCGAAGGAAATGGCAGTGATTTGGTGAGGATGCATGCCATGGCTATGAGGATCTTGGTCCAAGTCTTTCCTATAGATCTACAGATTTCGACACCACGTGCTTCACGGTCGCAATGTTTGGAACCAACTCAACATAACTCACGTATCCTCCAATCAAAAAACACCCAATGCTGAGGATCCAGAAGGTAAGACCTCCAAGATATGTGACTGTTCTTAGTCGCTTCATTGCCGTTCTGGGGATCCAATCAGAGAAGTCACGGAGTTCTCCAGCCGAATTTTGCGAGGTATGCCTTGCACAGATGGCTTCTGGCCGTCTTGTTGTAGATGTCCTCGTAGAGGGTGTTCTTTGCACCCCGTACCAAAAAGTCATCATCTCCTCCAATCCGCTTTGGCCGCACAATCCTCTTCTTTTTGGGATCCCGATAGTCCCCAACAATCCTTGGCAGATGGTTAGGCTCACCAAAAGGATAGAAAGCGGAATTGGTGGTACTTCTGAATCAGAAGGAAAGGAACACAAACACACCACCAAACTCTACCAGAACCAGTTTAGTATGATCAATCGCTTTTAGCCTTTTGCTGAAGCATTGCGAAACATTCGACAAAAATGCGTGTTTCACAATAGTAAAACTTCTCTGAAATCTGGAGGAATCAAGAGAACTTCGCCAACAGTGGAGTAGAGGAGATAGCGCTGTACCCAGCTGTCCAACTGATAGAGATGCAGCTCGATCAAGCAACTGTCCTGAGCCGCCCTAGAGGCCCTGGGACACTGGGTCCAACATGTACCCTGGACATCCGGGAACAGGTCAAGAATCAAGAGCCACAAACCAGAAATTTTGGTTCATTTTGAGTGCAGTATCCAGCTTTGAGACATATATCCATATCATTCCATATCACTTTTGCAGAGCTGTGTTGAACTATTGCATTGAACATAGAAACCTGGGCCGAGCTGCTTGGTTAAAGCATTCCACCATACAAATCAAGAGAATACACTCTGGTAATCAAACATGGCTAGCTCGAAATTTCTCCAGTTATAGATGATGTTCCCACGAACACCTCAGCTTAGTTCGGGGATTTCCCATTGCCAATGCTGGCGGGCTTCCGAGGGCATCCAAATGACGTTGGGCGCCCAACCGCCGTTGGGTGCCAACACCAGGCCCTTGGAAGCGAAGAGACGCGCTTGCGCCACCAGGGTCTTTGGCATGTCGTCCAGGATTTCAACTTCCAAGTCCTCCAGGCAGAGGGAGGTTTCCTAAAGTTGGGGTACCCCAAAATCATCCAAGTCATTGCTGATTATCAATGGGAAAAACCCTATGGTTGGGGTTCCCACAGTTTAGAAATCCTCTGGTGATGGTTGGCTGGTAATCCAGGCTGGTAATCTGGTAACATTGGATTACAGGAGTTGATTTATTGGGTGAAGCAATTGGAGTGCTACGTATTCATGAGGTACAAACTATGGACCAACATTGAAGCCCAAGGACCACCCAAAACTGTCAAGAATGATTAAAAGGCCTCTCCTCTAACAGACTAATTCTTCAAAAGTAATAAGCCATCTATCAATAATTCATGGCTTATAATCACATATGTAACATATATATATATATATATATGTACATACATCATACATATGTATATATATATATATAGTAACCGTCAACCCTCGTTCACCCAGCATTCCCCCAAGCTTTCCACACGATCTCGGCCGGCCACTGGGGGCGGCCTTCCGGAAGAGCGGCCGCAACTCCTCGGGACCCTGGATCCGTCGCCAGGAGGAGAGGCGCCGGGTGTAGATCAGCCCCCTGCTGTGGTAGTCCTCGGCCATGCCATGCGGAATGCTACGGTAGATAGAAATCCCTAAAGATTACCATAGTGAGATCAACATGATGGATATATCATGATATGTCATGGATGAATCATACTGGTGAGTTCAAGATGATAGATATGTGGATGAATATATGGATGAATATGGAAGAATCATATGACAGGATAATCATGGATACAGAGATAAATGGGAATAATGGGATACGGGATAACAAACTTAAATATACAAACGCATGCAGCTATCACTGTGCCACTTAACATTACATACACATGGGTTTCTTCAGAAATGGTGCGGTCCCTTCGGTAGTTTAAGACTTTGCTGTTGAAAATGGCTCATTTAGTTTGATGATTCACCTATTACACATGGCCATTTCCTATAGCTATGTGCGTATTCTGCAGGGGCAATCAATTATTATCCCACTACAAAGGGATGTACTTACTTTGTCAGTTTGTCATAGTTTGCGATCTAAAATCATTCCTCTTTCCATAGCAAAGAACAAGTTTTCCCACTCCAAATGGCAATGTTTTCCCAACATTCCCCTGGTCAAACTCCGTTCCCCCTTCCCCGTTTTCGACAGCGGCGTCGCCTCCGTGTTTGGCGTCGCCCCCAGCACTGCGGAGGTGAAGTGCAACGCGGCAAAGCGCAGCAGGGCCGGAGGCTTTAACTGGTAGTCGCAGCATTTCTGCAGACCTGGGGCGTTTGCCGGGGGGCGTTGCGAAGGACCAAAGGTGACGCAACGAACGTGTTGGATGTCCTGTTGGTTGAGTTTAGCCTTAAGTTTCAATCCCCACATATAGAATACTCTAGAGTTGTTAAATCACCTAATGGGTCAGTTGTGTTTGTTGGTCTGGTTGTCCCTATTGAACGATAGAATAACATAGATCTTCACCATAAATCCATCGGCCTATAGTGAAATAGCTCTTGACATCTCATAACATATTCCTGTAGCGGACCACGGATTTTGGTACTATATGGAAACCGCTGGGCTGCTACAAGAGATGGGGTATCCTGTGGTATATGGTAGTAGGCAATCCTCCACTTGGAGCAGAATCTGTCAGAATCGTTTCATACAGGGTATTTCCTATGGACATGCAAGAGCATATGCATTTGCTCTAGGTACAGTAGCAGGTGAAACATCAAAACATTGTTGGCAGGCTTGAACACCTAACAACCAGCGCAACTGGACAAAAACTGTGACCATGATCTGTGTCATGAAACACCTCACCCAGCCATTTCTGGCCTTGAAGGATGTGTAGCTCGCCAGTGATGCAATAGTCTTTTGTGCTGGAAAAGTTGTGGACTTTCCAACCGTTTGCTTTGGAAAGTGCCCAGAACAAGTCATCCATCCAATAGGCAGTTGGGCACCCTGTGTGGGGATGCTCGCCCTTCCTGTCGAGCAGAATCGCAAAATCCGAGTTGTTGTAGACAGCTGTCCACCAGAAAAAAGGCCAAAAATTCTGATGAAAGTCATGATTGATGTTCCCGCGGCATCTGAAGCTGAAGAAAGCAACATGCTCATAGCTGAGGGTCTCAAAGGTATCTTGCACGCTCCCTTTGGCTTTGCAACAGTAACTCTTCCCGCAATCCTTCCCAGGCTTCCCCAAACAAGCTGCGGGACATGCTTTGCTGGACGCCAGATACCTGGCATCCAATGGGTAGAGCGCTGCCGTCACATTGACCCACCGCGCTGGGCGGCTTGGAGCCGGACGCGGTGCCGTTGAGGGGCTCGGACTTGCCGTCGTCTCACAAGCTGGGCTGAAGACGGGTGGATCGCCTCAATCACATTGTCAGGCGCTGGGTGGCTCATTTGAATGTATATATTGACTATATCATGTACATATAGATAATAAATATATAAATATAATATATATAATATATATATACATATATATATATATATATGCAATTGTATGCATATGTTATTTAATCTGCTATTTTCTGAAACCACACCAAGCAAAAGAAATGAAAAATGAACATGCAGTCACTTTCCTGGTTGTTGGTTTCAACGTGTTTTCATGCTCCTATGCAGAAGAGAATGATTGAATTGTGGACAACCAGCCAAATTGTCAGGGAGTCCCCCCCATGAAACCCCTGTCTGCTTTGTTTGAACCACAACCAGGAAAACATGACCACTATGGATGGGTGAAACATGGGATATATAAAAGTACCCCTCAAATCCACAGGTTGATTGATGTTAACTATCATATATAATATCATATACAATGACCAGAACGGCCTGGGGCTATGCCTTATTTTTCCAGACAACCCTTGCGTTGTCGCCGACGGGTTGCATCTTCTGCCAACGCCAAAGCCATCCCGGCCACGCTTCCCTTCGCAGGGCTTGGCCTCTTCGTACCAGCGCATGTAGTCCTGTACGCCCAATTCGTTGGCCCCAAGAATTGTCTGACCACCAAGAGATCCACATTTTTGAACGGTCCAATCCCTTGAATTCCCAAGAAGTATACAGTATACATATTACATCATATTATACTCATTAAAACCGGTTTCCAATTACAACATATTACATCCAGGTATTTTTTGGCTACTTTTCCCAGTTTTCGTCCATGTTTTTGCTAGTCCTGAATCGCCAGTTCCACCTGGTGCCGAAAGCTGGAGCCGCGACTCGAGCTGTCAATCGGACCTGTGTGGCTGGAGGTGCGTCCCAAGGTGGGAACGTGGTGACTCCTCATGACATATGAAATATGAATCCCCATGCATTCATTTATGTTATCCTGGTCCTGTTATAGATATAAAGTAATAGCATAGAATAGCCCAGTTATACTTAAGGGCTATGGATATATCTTGATACAATTCACGTCCTGCCAGCTGGGATGCACATTCAAGATCATTCAGTTGTCAAGTGTTTCACTTAAACATCACCTAGCCATTTGCAGTACAAAACCACAAGAATGAGACATCTGCCACCCTTCTGATTTCCAACCTAGACAGTCCATACCTGGAGCCCATATGACCTCCATTTTGAATGGTTCACCCTCCATGTGATGATTCAAGTTCTCCAAAATACAGGGTCACATAGGTAGATGATAGTATATTTAGATATACTTAAAATTTAGATGTATCCATCTATATACATTTGGGATCATTTGGGTGAATGGTGGTGCACCTGCAACACATGTAGGTAAAAATGCTATGTAAGGAATTGTAAGGATGATCTGATCGCAGTCAGGGATTCAACACCTGATTTAAAGATCGCTAGCAAATGCCCTTCCTGGAAGGTTTCTGGGGGATAGCACGATGATGCACTGGAAATCGAAAGAGATGATGCTATGAATCGACAATCATTATAGATGAATTTAGATGAACAATGTGCGTCAAATCTGTGTGGACTCCTCAACTGATTAACCCATTTCTATCCATTTCTGGCATCACATCCGGGACACGTGCTGCAAAGTAGTCGGAGAAGTCGTAGCTGCTGTTGCAGGGAAACCGGCCTTTGTCATCCAACGCATAGGCATGCGGAAGCCCATCCAGTGCTGAATCTTTCGTATGTGAGTGCAAAATGATTCCTCACGCGCCCGGTCGCGGGGAGAGTCAAACTTGACCGCTTGCATGGGCGAAACCATTTGAAAGAGCAACTCACCACTGGTCCATACTGGTCACCACAAATTTTGGGTCAACATCTTCACCTCTACCAGTGCATCCCACATCTCGAATTGAACTCCCAGCCCCAACCAATCCCCAAAAACCAATTCACCAAAAAATTCAGAGCCAGCTTTTTCACCATGGATTTCCTCCATGGATTTCTGCCATTTCCATGGCACAATCACCGTCCTCCCCGAAACGAAAACAACGATGTCGGTCGAACCCGCCTCGCCACTGCAGCGTCGCGGCCAACCAGGGGAAACTGCCACCTCCTCCCAGGACCAACACGTCTGAGGTGGCTATGTGATCCAAGTCCTCGGGAGCTCCGGTAGGGTCACTGGAGGGATGAGCTGTTGCAGTTGCACCATCGATGCACCACCCTTTTGTAGAATGTATTAAAGGAATCCTGGAAATGGATGAAGGGATCATAAGGGATCATTTGCAGACATTTTAAGATGCTATAAATGTGAGTATAAATTTCATGGAACAAAAAACACTGGCTTTCTGTAGTTTTTATCTTCAACCATCCCAGTGAATGCAGCAAGAATAGGCAGTCAACACTTCTAATCAAATGATGTCAACCCTGGAGTGGATGAATAATTCCGAGTTGTTGAAATGTGGGGTGTACCACTCTACTGCCAAATTCTCATAATTTGAAAGGATCCCCGCAATTGATCAGGAAAATTCAGGGTGGTTGGCATTTTGGATGAAATTACAATATACATATAACTACCTGCAGTCTCTTGTGGCTGCTGTTTTCCTGCCTCAAATGGAATTTTTGTTTCTTGGGTTTAGCGGCAATTCCTGCAAATTAGCGGCAACTTCATGCAATTACCTGGATTGCTCAAGGTATGGGACCTTGCACTGGACAATTGGATGGTAAATGGATAAGTTTTGGGGGCCCATCTACTTGGAAAATCAAATAAAATCAATGTTTGAGAGATCCCAACCAAGTGTGAGGCTAACCAGAGTGACCCAATCTGACCATGAGTTGATATCAATGAAACACCCAACTCCAATCCCATCTTGTTCTCTCGGCTTTTCTCGCCACAGCGGTATGTCGACCAATGCTTGTGGTCTTCTGGCTTTCCTGGCCACGGTGCGCTCTGCATGTTTGCTGCTAACGGGTTTCAGGTCATATGGCATTTTGGGATCACTCGGCGTGCAAACATGCAACACACTACACTTCATTGTATACATGCTATAGCCATCTTGGTGTGAAGCTTAGCATAGCTTAGGCTTATAAGGTGACCTTTTCGATCTGCCATGTCGGGCAGCGGGGTCAAGAAGGAGAAGGTGGAAGAGTCGGCAGTGGCTACACTAGCCCCAAAACCATCCCCCAAGCGAACCAAAGTTTACGATTTTGGTTTAGCGGAGAAGTGGGATGACAACAAGACTTGCCGAGAACTAGTACGTGAAAATGGGAAACTTGTTCGTTGGCTTAGTGACCAGCAGATCAACACCTTCAATTTGGAGACCCTGGGATTGAACTCCCAATTGATGTGCACAGTTGTGGAGCACCATTGTGCTCGGACATCTGTTGTCAAAGCTCCTGGTATTGACTATCTGAAAGCTCAGGTCAGGGTTCTTGACCAAAAGGGTTGGCCTAAAAAAATGCAATAAGTCAAAGGTTAAAAATCATACTATGTGCGGTTATTTTTAGGATATCCTGTATATGATAAGTGGGTACCGCCTACCTCGGGTTATGCTCTGGTGCCCTGTCAGGTGTGGAAGTTCCAGACTCTCATGTCCAAGCCCGTGGATCCGATTGGAATCCATCATGATGCATGGGGGATCAAAAAACTGTTTTCCTATTCTTTGAGAAGGACTGGAAGTGACAGCCGCTACTCTTTGGATGATGGCACCCCCAATCGTCGAGTTCCTTTGCTGTTTAAACACGGGTGGTAGAGAATCACGTTGAAAAAGTTTTGTGGGTACGGTGTGTGTTTTCTTTTGGGTGGATGTTGAGGGCCTTTCCTACCATTCCCCAATCTTCCCCATGTTTTGCCCAAGGCTGCTGGTGTTTCAGAGTACTACGAGATCATGTACAAGCATTGGGAAACTCCCCTGAAAACCCTTGAAGCTCAACGGAAGGAAAAGGCCAAGTTGAAGGGTATCAAGGAGGTCGAAGTGATTCCTGATGATGATGATGGTGACTTGGAAGCTCGAGAATCCATCTCCCTGCAGCAAGCGCGACGCGGCATCGTGGTTGAGGGGGTGATTGAGATTGATAGTGATGTTGTTGCCACGAAGCCGGGTGGGAATCCGAAGAACAGTGAGGACATGAAGTCTGGGGCGAGTGGGCAAAGCGTTTTGGAGAATCCAAATCCCTTGGGTGGGGTTGAGGTTTTTGAGACGCCAACTCCTACACGAATGAGAAGCCCTCAGATTACCATCGACAACGTGTTGAACCCCCCTGGTTTGCCACATCTTGGACCCTATGACCTTCCCGGGAGACCGAATGCCTTAAGGGCCCCGAGTCAAACTGAGAATGACCGTGAGGCACGAATCCGAGCCCTTCAGTAACTCAGCTTTGCCAATCTTTTTGAAATTTGTTTTTGTGACCCGAACATGTTCCAATTAAAAATGGTGATCCAGGCGTTTGTGTTTTTAGCATGTTTACACCTTCCATTCCCGGGGTCTGCCCTAGGCAAGCTTTGGAGAAAAAGCGAGAGGCCAACAATCGTGCTTTGCAAAGATCAGCTTCAGTACCTGCCCTACCTGATCCAAGCATGCAACAGACCCTTGACTATGATCCTGAAGCAGCTTTGGCGGAGTTTTCCGCTTCCCCGGCTCGAACTGTTGACACCCCATCTCCATCAGACCCTGACTTTGTCTACAAGACTGAGAATTCCTATTGGAAGGTGGAGCGGGATCAGCAAGAGCGCCTTCATCGCCTTGGGGGGTTGCCTTCATCAGCTCTGGACTCAGAGAGTGATGAGCTGTTGGCCCAACATCTCCAAGCCAGACTTCCAGTTCCGCCTGCCCAGCCAACAACACCTGCTCAACCTCAAGACAGTGGCATGGAGCTTGGAGAGCCCAAAAATTCCAACTCCAATCCCAAGACCAACCAGCCTGACCTCAAGTCCGATCCCATCAACACCAAGCCCGATCCGAGGATACTGGCCCTGAGATCAACCAGGCCCTGCCCGAGGATGGTAGGATGACTGAGCCCAAGGTTGGGATCACTGAGCCCAAGGATGTTGAGATGGAGCCCAAGGATGTTGCGATCACTGAGCCCAAGGATGTTGAGATGAAGACTACGGATGTTGCGATCACTGAGCACAAGGATGTTGAGATTGAGCCCAAGAGTGGTGGGACCACTGAGACCAAGGATGCTGTTGTACCAAAGGGTGAGACGGAGACTGTGGAGACCAAGGGGACCCAGGCGACCGAGAACACCGAGAACACCGAGGACATCCAGGACTCCGAGTGTGAGATGATTCCCTCGAAAAAGCCTAGCCCCACACATTCCCAGACCATGGCAGTCACTCAGGACGCTGTTGTCTCCTTGCTTGAGGGGATGCTCAAGGATGGCATGGATCTCAGTCAGGCCATTGCCCGGTTGAAGAACGGAAATTTGGAGAAGGGGGAGAGCGGAGATGAGAAAGCCCCACTAGTCACTCGCATTCAGCAGTTCCAAGGCAAGGCAGCAATAGAAGCGACAGCTGAACCTGCAGATGGTGAGCAGGACGAACCGCCAACCACCACACCAAAAGCCAAGGGGAAAGGCAAGGGGAAAGGCCAGGCGAAAGCCAAGGCGAAAGCCAAGGCGAAAGCCAAGGCAAAAGCGAAGGCGAAGGCCAAGTCCGCGCGACGTCCCCGGGTCAACAAGAAGGGCAAGGCAGCTGATGAGGAAGCAGCTGAGGAAGAGGTTGTGGAGGAAGAGGTTGTGGAGGAAGAGGTTGTGGAGGAAGAGGTTGTGGAGGAAGAGGTTGTGGAGGAAGAGACAGAGAAGGGTGAACCTGATGAGCATGACTCCGCACCCGCACCGACCACAGATGACACGAATGAGAAGCCTCGCAGAACCTCCAACAAGAGACAGAAGATCCCAAAGGAGAGCAAGGAGCCAAAGGAGGAGGAGAGCAAGGATCGAAAGGATGAGAGCAAGGAGCCAAAGAAGAAGGCCGCAAAGACTGAGGCAAAGAGCTTCGCTCGCAGACCCTGCCCGTCAACATCACCGGCAAAGGACAAGTGGTTCGGCATCCACAACGCCTTCCGCACCCAGGCCCACCAAAACATCTTGGATTCGGGGGACACACCGTCGAAGTGGGAGGACTGGTCAATGGGGCTGCGGGGAAGGGTGCGGTTTGTTGTATACTAGATCGTTTTCTTGAAAAGTCAATCGTTGAAGTGGTTGTCTTCCTTTCCCATTAAAAATAATCCCCCATGATCCCCCTTAATTTACAGTTTCGATGATTCCAGGAGCCTTTTTGGAACATGGTCCAGAAAGCCTACAAGAATCACGAGGTGAAAAAAGGTGGCCCTTTGGAGATCGAGGAGTATGGGAAGATCGCGTCCAGCTGCATCCGACCCTTGATGGCTCTGATCGTTTAGATCGGTTACCCGCAGCTTTGCAGTGACACACTAGCGAAGTTTGGTGTTGTCTTTTTGGGTGCAGCTTCTTAGTCCACGCGCATCGGCAATGTTAGCGTAATGCAAAAGATTAAAGAGTTCGTTTTATTTGGACATGTCCAATTCTCAAAAAAGACATAATTTGGATTTTGTGTTTTTCATTCTTCCACTGTGTTGTGGGCCTTTGCAAGTGGTGAAGCTGCTTGATGGCTCCAGTGCTTCCAGCTCTGCACTGGACAATATGTTTTCGAGGGTGAACCATGTGTGAAACTGCACACGTGTGATCATGGGTGGGTGTTGCCAGCTCCTGTCGGAGCTATTCACTATCTGTGTGATAGTGATTCAAATCTGATATTTCTGATTGGCTACGCGTGTGACAGAAACATTGCAACTGAATAGGCCTCACACTTCTTCGACACTTGCATTCTTTCTGCACTTCAATCAGCCTTCAATGACCTATAATCCGTTTTGGAAATTTGGAAATAGTAACAGTTCCAAACATGTGGGACCCACCCAGTCTCGCTCCATACCCCGCCTCTCTGAACCGATGCCATCACTGCATTCACTGGCCTGCCAGGTGCTATGTACGGATTGAAGAGAGGCCAAGTAAACCTTGCGAAGTTGGGCTTGGGGGCCGACTACTCTGCTCCAAGTATGCCTGACTTGTGTTGGCAGCTTTGCAATGCCAGTTGGATGCCAAGATCTTGAACATGTTGATTCTATAGATCAATATTATTTTATATATACTATATATTATATATAAAATATACTTTAGTTTGGGTTTATCAAACGGCCATGCGTTATGATGAAGCTTCGGTTTTGGAAAACAAACGGATCTCAAGTAGGGGTTCAAGCTTGGGGCATGCCTATTTAAGATAATAGCACAGGGATGGGAAAATCACAATCATGCACACACCAGGCTGTCGTGGACTTGAAGGGTATTCATTCATGAGGGGTTAGTTGAACGACCTCCAACCTGCAGCCAACTCGGTCCTTTATATACATGACATGTCACTGGGGTTCATCCAGCAATGAGTCCTTCTGAGCTTGAAATCTTCTTCAAGCGCATGTTTGCGATGCGCATCCCCAAAGATTCTTGGCTGAAAAGATCCCCCTTTAACAATGACACGTGGCATAAAATGGAATAAATTGTACGTGCAACATGTCATCCCATTGTGATCTGTGGCAACAACCTGTGTCCAAGCCCAATCTTGGAGCATGCTCCCAACAACCTGGTCTGCCCAACCGTCGCTGCCTTCAGGTGGTAATCTTTTTGGTCCTCCTGGTGGCATGGTTGGAGGATCCAGGAGACTTCAATGTTCGAGAGGACTTAGAAGTATTCGAATTCTTTAGTGGTGGTAATGAAGTTGGTCGTATTGCTCGGGTGGCGGCCTACTCGGGATACAATGCAGTGGGCTTTGATATGGTGGACGGGGTCTCCAAATCAAAACAGTCTGGTAGGCGGAACCCACTGGACCTCAACTCGAGTGCTGGGTTCGTGCTGGGGATAAAGTTGGTGCTAAGGGCCCGATTCAATTTCTGCGTGGCTTTTTTCGCCATTCTTTGCTCTAGTTTCGTACCGGTCAACCGTGGCACTGGATCCAGGGATATCCTTATTCCCGAAGGAGACGAAAATGTAGTATCCGTTAGAAAGTCAAACAAGCTGTTGTCTCGGAATCTTGGATGAGTTGAAAGAATTTTAAACATTCAGGCCCTTGTTGATATCAATGGTGTGTTTTCCTTTGGTGGGTTCTTCACAGCAATTATCATTTAGGCATCCCTAGCCCTATACCAAGAACCGTTGCGCTGCTCAGGACATGCATCTTGATGTTGCTGATTATCTGTGCGGGTGGCACTATTGGCATGGAGAACCCAGCCAACTCACTGGTTGCGCTCCAGGGCAGGTTTGTTTGGCTAGTGAGGCTACTTGAGAACTTTGGCATTGGAGACGCTAGTCTCACTTTAATGGTGGAGGGTGATCATCGCAATATACATATATGATCCCATCGTTAATTGCTTGAATTTGGTTGACATTACCATCCAACAAGCCTTTTTTAATTTACTGTTTCCATCAACCATTGTCTACCCGCAATGCTTGCTAGGATTTCCTAGGGCTCCGTAGTGTGATTGGGGTTCAATCCCTTATGGCACAATGTGATGATCTTATCAATCATAAAAACACATAAAATCAAGGTGGCCATAAGCAAGCTGATGGTCCCCATTTTGTAAAAAATCCCCAAACCTGACTCCCAGGATTTTTTAAAAAATCCTGGGAGTCAGGTTATCAGACACAATAGATCGATCTAAGGTGTTCAAAACTAGCTTCTGGATGCGGAAGCACTTGGCAGCCACATGGAAGCGCACCTGGGTATGGGGCACGTCCGAACGCATCAGGGCACTTGACCTGGGCCGGCTGCTCCCAACGGAAAGGGCAACCACTGTCAAGACTACTGTAAGAAAACGTGACAAAGATGGAAATGTCAAGTGGCAGGGATCACGAGCCCTGAAAGGGACCCAGCACTTTGATGGCAATATGGTGATCAATGGCATTTCTCTTTTTTTCTGGTGAATTCAATGATGGTTCAATTTTATTTCACATGGAACGCTGCAGGCAATATACTTATCGATTTGCCCGCCATGTGGTGGAACTCTTCCCTGGTTTTATTGCTGACCAACCTTACACGAAGCTTCCTCCTGCATCTAGTATGCATATGGCATCTTTAATTTTGACCCTGCTATACCATGGGTATTTGAATGAAATCTCCACCATTGAACAAAAAAACCAACAGCCCCCAGGTCTCAGAGAAGACGGTCTTGGAATTGTTTCAAGAAGCTCGTTTTGATGAGATGTGGGATGAATGTAGCGATTTGAAAGATGTGCTCATTTATGTCCGGGGAAGCAAAAGGCTGCGGATCCCTGAATCTTGGCGATCCGCACTCCCAACGGAACTCTGATCCTTGGGTCTCCTCACTGTGGTGGATGAAAGCTGGTGGGGACTGGTGGATGGGAAAGTTTGGGCCTTCGAACTCAAGGATAAAACCCCTATTATACTAATAGTATAGTGGAACTGTCGGGCCCTTCTTTTCAGCATATCTTTTTAAAGATGGGAGCCAAGGCTGCTGTACTTCATGAAATCCATGAGTAATGAATCCAATTGCCAACACACAGACTTCATGAAATCCATGAACAATATTATTTGGGCAGGTTTGTGATCCATGAACTGTTCATCTTTTGCTTGTTCATAGATTTCATGAAGTCGATGGCATCGAACACATATGACACATATTAATTATATAATTCATGAAATATATGAATCGAAAATATACAGTATTCATGAAATCCATGAATAACCATATAACATCCATTAAGATCCAACAATTCATGAAATTCATGAATTTTTAGCGGCGGGAATTCCTGGGTTTGCGGCAGGAATACCTGGGTTTGCGGCAGCTTTTCCCGGAAGCCCATTTTTGGCCAAGTATTTTACCCAATGTTTGGCATTTCACTGCCATCCAGAACGTTTAGTTCACAAAGCCTCATGGATGGGGAAGCTTTGATTAGTGCCCAAGATCTTGAGAGCATGACGGAACATGAGATGCTAGCTGAACTCAAACATCTTCAGGACCGGGGTCTAATAAGCGACAAAGATTATGATGTTCAAGTTTAAAGGGGTGTAGGATATTGGGGCTATTCCCCATGACTAATGGCTAATATATTAGGGAGCCAGTGCCCTGCCAGGATTTGAAGCAACAGGTTGAGGCTCAACGGCCAGTTGCTGCGCCCCTTCGTGGACATGAGCCTGCGGTGACCCTATTTGATGATCTCCAGGTGCCTTGGCTTAGATTTGAGGGATTGATATATAATATAAACATTTGAGATTTCTGGCCAAGATGAGAAATGCAAAACTTGGGGCTGAGGTGAAAACCATGAGCTGTATGAAATTCAACATATCAATTGTGTACCCTTTGTCTGTTTTAGATATGTTATGTGGCATTGTGAATTTGTGGGGTCATCACTGCATCCAACCGTTGCCACAAGACCACAATTTGTTCAATATCCACACTATTGACCATTCAGTTGGGTGGTCGTCTATCTCAGGCGCAAGCGGGTTCTGACCCTTATCTTGAGCTGCATTCCATGGGCCATGGCCAAGATCATGATTCCTCGCCCGCCCTTCCCCGGCAGCTCTCCTTTGCAGCTGCGATGGAAACTCCTCCTGCTCCTGAACCCGAACAGCCGGTCAACATCCCGGACGTTGTGGCTGGGTTGTCCCGATCGGCAGTTAAGAAACGGGTTGGGAGGTTGATGCAGAGGAAGGCGGATGGAACTTTCAAGGTCCCACCAGAGCTTGTAAAAGCTTGGACAGCTGGTGACCAAGATACAATGGTGACAGAGTTCATCGATGCTGGTTTGGACAAGGATACCTTAGACATGGGATCTTTTTACAACCTCTACTGTAAGGGAGATCTTAAGAGTCTTAACGGATAATATAATTATTGTCTTTTTTTAGTTGGGGCATTCTCATGGCCGTTTCCTTTCAAATGATAATTAGCTGGTGAACTTTTCTGGCATTCCATTTGCAGGATGTTTTCGTCAAACGGAGCCTTCGGCGAATCACGGAGAAGACGAAAGAGAAGGAACTTTGGGTTGATGGGGAATTCGTTTCAGAAGATCATCTGAGAGACACCCTGAAACTCAAAGAGTTACTTGGTATACAAAAAGCAAGTTACCACCCCTGGTTGTTGAATGTGGATTAGGTCCTATACGTGATTGACCAACAACATCGTTTTGAACACACTCAAACCGTTCTTTCAGGTCCAGAATCAAGCGCATCAAGGAGACTTGCCAGAAGAAAAAGGGATGGATTCGGTATCTTGGCTGGCTCCCGTGAAGAAAAAGTGTTGAATCCATTATCTAAGGCTTCCCCCCCAGGATTCCTTGCAGCATGCGTGGTGTAAGTTGGGGGTAGTTCATCTTTAGTTGAAAGCAAAAAACCACACGCATTGAAACATCAATACTCTTTGCAGTGAAATGTGGTTTTCTGAATGACACATTGAAACTAATTGCTTGTTCCAACACATTACATGTATGGGTTCCATCTTGTGGGGATTATTGGAAATCTAATGTTTTAGCATGATGGCCTCATCCACCATCAAATGCCAATTTGGTACATTATTTTGGACACCCCTTTGAGACATACCAATTTTTTAAAAAAAAAGGGGTATGTCTTTTTTAACCCCAAAAAGGTTATGGAAATGAAGAAAAAGGTTCTCAATTTGAGACATCCGCAAATGTACATTTTTTGGGGGTCCAAAAGTCCCCTCTAGTAGGCCCCATACTGCCCTGCCAAGGCGTGACCAGTATGAGAGGAATGTGAAGCTCTACTGGTATGAGGGCAGCATCAATGGGCGAAAGCTGAATCTGGGCAATTCAAGGGCCAGTTAGTTCTAGCAATCCCAAGTAACTAATGGTTTCATCGCATGAACTTCCACAACACGGAACCAATCCAATCCCTTCCATGATGCGCCTGTGTGAGGGGTGATAGCAGCTGCCTGTCCAATGGCTTTGGGACGTCGTCGGATGATACTGCTAAGCAGATTGTTCATTGTAAAGATGGTATCTGTATGTGACAACATGGAGATGTTAAATTTGAAACATGCCCAAAGAAAATGCAAGAACTAAGAAACATGTTGTTGACTGGTTTGCACCTGCTTCTGACTAAGGAAGCGCAAGCGTGACACCGTGGTTGCTGAGGATTCGTCTGACGTGGATGATGATGATCTAGCTGATAGTGACATGGAATTGGATGAATTCACCCACAAGGAGATTCATATGGACGCAGGCTATTTGTTGAATACGGAAACTTGTTTTATAATGTGTTTAAGTGTTCACCATGTCAAACATTGGTTAAACAATCATCATGACTGTTCTGCAATGGGCTGGTTATAAATTGGTGACCCTGCTAGATGATGAAGATCTTAGTGCAAGAGCGGAAGACAAGCTCACGGAAGCGCAGGCTTTGAAACAAATCACCTTTCCGGAAATGGACGATGACGGACTGCCAAGTTCGTACATAGGAAAGGTTTTGACTTGTTTGGGCAAGTGGCAAGTGAAGATGGGTGATCTCTGCATCAAATTGCAGTCCGGTGGACATCCGTCGTTGAAACCGTTACTAGGCCTATTATATTTATCATACATTTTCTGCAGGTTACTATACCTTAGTTTCCCAGGGCTGCTCAGGTTTTCCCAACAAATCAGCTCCCCTTTAAGCCTGCCAGCCACTCTCCCGCCTGAGGTTGGCTGACAAATCCAGCGAACGAGACAACAGCCTTGCGGAGTGTGCTGAGAGGATCGCTGTGGTGAACACCCAGGGCATTGTTGATGGCTTTACTGCCCAGCACCTCGCCTTGAAAAAAATCCCTGGGATGGGATGGCATCCTTTAAAGCACCCTATGCCAACCCTTAAACACACTACTTGTCCCCCGCAGCTGAGGCACCAATCAGAGTTGAAGGAAATCTTTGCCGAGTCCAAGAGACAGTGCTTTGATTGCATCTTTGGTGTTGGACCTTACCATCAAAAAATATATATATGCATCACCATGCATCATCCATGTCTTATGGTAATTTATCGGTTTTATTGCACGGCATTGCCACGACTTGGGCTTCCCAAGTTTACAGTTCACACTTCGAATTTCAATCCCTCCCCCAGGTGCAGGGAAGCCCTCTGCCTGCAGAGCCGCTCTGTGCTGCTTGGAAGCTGTGAGTGCCTGCAGGGGGTAGAAGTCCAAACCATCGGAATTTCAGTTCTGATCACCAAACCATACCAATTTAAATGGTTGGCTGAATAAACAATTCCAACTTAGATGATCGGTTCCATACAGAAAGACTCGCAACATATACAAACCAACCATCACTATTTTGATGGAAATGGGTGGCCCCAGAAGAATGTATAGGGGTATGGCTCAAAATCATTGACCCCGATTTGGTGACTGCCCATCACGACCTATATGCATTAATCACTAATACAATCCCATTGATATGCTACTGTTCTGTTATAGCTCCCAATGGTGCACAGCAACATACAGCAACCATTATGACTCTAGCGGTTCTCGACAATTATCATAGAATATATTGATCGGTATATAAATTAAACGTTGCTATGGAAATTGCTCAAATGGGGATGTCTCAAAATCAAGTGCCCTTTTTTGGCTTCCAAAATGCAATTTTAAAGACAAAAAAGGGCACAAAAAAAATTTTGGTGCCAAAAAGGGCGCCTCATTTCGAAACAGGGGATGAAACCACCAATTTACCAAGTGAACGGCTGACAGCTGTTGTTCTGATTTATGCTAGTGGTGGGTGGTTGGAAACTGAACGAATCACACATGCACTTTCCTGGGCCAGCGGGCTTTTCTCACAATGTTCCGTCCGAGGCCGTTCCTGAAGCACATGAAGCAGCAAAGCAAGCCGCCCAAGCAGACTAAGGTAAAGACTGAAAAGTGAGATGTCATGGCATTGCAAAGTCAAAGCCATAGATCTATGGGTCGCAAGCTGGATTTGAATTGCCATCTTTGTTTGGTATATTTCAAAAAACATTCAAAAACTGAAATGGCCTTTGGTTTCCAGCAAATCCCGATATACTCAGAACTGAACAGTTCAAAATGGCTTTGCAAAATTTACCTTTCAGCCGAAGCGTGTGCCTCGGGGTCGGCTCTGAGATTAAGCCAGAGCCTTGACATGTGGCTGAATCACGCTTGCACTTTAGGAGAATTACATGGCGCTTTCCTCAAAGCGAACCTTTCAGATTCCAGAGCTCAGGGGGAAGAAATGGTCTTTGGACATGTTTTCGGCCGAATCCTGGTGTGACTTGACAATCATCCCAATTTTGCCCATGCATGCATCACTCTGTCCAGGTAGTCTAGGATCCCGTGCAGAGCAAACATCCTTTCACGCCCAACGCCTGGTCGGGAAAGCATGACTGGCCAGGTTCAAAAGAAGCGGGCCCTCTCCTACAGCATGCAGTTTCAGTGGTTGCTGATGGGGTTTCTTGGCTAGCTAGGTGCATTAAATACGGGGCCCTCAAACCATTACATTGCAGAAATGCAGTGGGATCATGTTCACCGCCCATGTCCACTCAATGAGGCTCCAGCCAGAACAGTGGCTGACCAAGCGGCCGCCGTGGTGGCAGAGCATGGCAAAGCCTCCGCCAAGAGAAGCATGGATACCAGTGGCGTGAGCCAAAAAAATGCAACTTGTGAAGCAGTATGTATTATCTCGTAAATCTTTTATCTGACCCGCAGTCGTGACTGCATGTGACTGCATTTGGTGAGTTGGATCAATCAGTGGATAGGAATAAAGCCCACTCATGCAGAAAGATAATACAGGTTCACTGCTCCAATATCTAAGGCAAAACGTTTCTATGACCGAGTGGTGCGGAAGTTCGGCTTGTCTCTCCGGGTGCCAGTTTCAGAATATGTGCACTCAGAAGGCCCTCAAACTGCTACGCTCCCATACCTCAAACCCACTGACCTATTGAAAACCCTTCTGGCGGACTACTCATTTCTGTTGTTCGGTGGTTGTTCGGAACCATATGATGACATTGAAAAGCTGCTGCTGTCTTTTTGGACGGCTTACCATGCCGAACATCCAGAACATGAGGTGTTTAAAAACCCGGAGCGGTTGAACCGTACCTTTCCCATAACTGTTCATGGGGATGGTGGCCGTACGCAAAAAAAGCAGCCACTTGAAATCTTTTCATTGCAGCCCGTGCTGGGTTTGAATACTGCCTCGAAGTCCAAGCAATGCCGTTGCACTGCCTCAGTTGGCTTTGGTGGTGCAGATTTGGGGGACCCATTCGCCCAACATCTCAACAGCAAGTACTCGACTTTTTTGACTCACTTTTTGATTTGGGCGTTTCCAAGGAAGCAGTATTCAAACTTTGATGATATTTTGACAGGGTTTCTCAAAGAAGCAATGGACGATTTGGGCCGTGCATGTTCAGAGGGAATTCCCTCCAAATCTGGAACGGTCTTCTACCCATGCTGTATTGGCTTCAAGCTGGACATGGAGTGGATGGCAAAAGTTGGAACACTAACGCGCAGTTACCAAAATGTTGGTCATGTCAACCCGAAAGCGTGTTGCGCGGAGTGTGACGCTGGCATCCCTGGTGTGCCTTTCGAAGACATGAACACCACTGCGGCCTGGATCCACACCCGTTTCAATACTATTCCATGGCGGCATACGCCACCTTGGAGCAACATCCCTTATGATTGCAACAGACCAGCCAAGTTCTTGAAAAGAGATTCGTTCCATATATTCAGATTAGGCATTTCCCGCAACTTCCTGGCAAGCTGCATATACCTTCTCATCTACATGAAGTGTCCCTTGTTTTCACAAGCATTTTTATCAAATTCTCAACACAGAGTAGGGATACTTATTTTTTATTTTTTGGCCCCCAGAGCACCCCAATCCCAAAGCAAAATTCATGTGTTTGGTTACGCATGGGTTTGGGGTTCGGGGCCCTGAGGCTTCATGGCTGAGGGTGAGAACAACAAGATGGCTGATTGTTTGGCCAGGGCTTTTGCAAATTTGAAGCTCTGGTGCATGGCTAACTCCTTGCAAATTTTCAGCATCAGAGGATTCACTGTCGCAAACATGCATGCCAATCGCAATGCATTTCCTTGGTTGGGGTGCAAAGGGGCAGATTCCGTTGTTATTTTGAAATGGCTCCTATTTTACTCGAATTTGGAATTGCAGCAGCAAGGGTGGTCTCCAAACGACCGGCAAATCCTACGTTGGATTTCTGGTGGTGCTCAAAATGGTTTAGTATTTTCGCAGGGAATCCATGGTCATGGCATTTGGCTGGTCCAATCATGTGTTGGTCATCTTCGCAATGCAGTCCACAAATTCGGGGTCAACTACTCCCACCTCGCTGCACACTGCATGTCAAAAAATTATTGTCTATTTGGCATGGTGCCAAAGATCCATGCCTATATGCATTTTCGAACAGATTTCGATGATGCGCTTGCAGATGGCAGGCGTGCAACGCTGAACCCCGCAGTTTTCGATACAAGCATGTGCGAAGATTTTGTGGGCAGAATAAGCAGGCAGTCAAGGAGGATAGCGTTTAGAAACGTTGAAAGGTCAGTGTTGGGTTCCTATCAAGTAAAGGCGAGAATGGCTATCAAAAGTTTTTTGAAGCAGCGCAGACGCCGCGCATGAGAACGCGCAAAAAAAAAGTCTGAGGCATCGACGGTTGGAAGGGGCCAGCCCAACGGGGAGGATAGTGCCCAAATGGCTGCTGGATATAAGTTTCAGGGAAGCATCACTTCTCCACACATCCCCTCAAAATATCAGCGGCAGTTCCTGCAATTCAGCGGTGGTTTTGTTTCTCTAACGGTTGTTTTACCCAGCCACAACCTTAGCGGCAAAAAAAAGGACAACAGGGAGTATTCAGGTACATATACCTATACATAAGCAATGACCATGGAATATATACGGAAATGTATTTTGATGTATTTTGGAAATATGCGATGTGACCCAACAAGGGAATTCCGATGGCTCAACTGACAGCGAACAACCACCGGCGTTTCACGGCCCTTAAAACAGCCAGGCTTCGAACTGCAAAGCGACGGAGGCCATGTCTGCCCTGGGCTTTTTTTTCACCACCTCAGGGATCCGGCGCGAAAGGTGTAGTGACAGTGTAGTGGTTGTTGGTTGCAACCATAATCATCATGAATTGTCGATACTTTACTTAACATGATTCGTCTTTGTACGAATATGCATTTCTATAGTGTCCAAATAAATCCGTTCTCAGCCAAGGTGTCTTACTCGGTTTTCCGCAACTCCAAACTCAGCCCTTTAGAGGCTGACGAGACGCCAAAAATTCAGCCTCAAGCCGCTTCATGCACGTGAATTCCTCCAGGGTTTCAAAAACCCTTCTGGCCGCAACATGCGGATCTGGACATGTTCGCTTGAATTGATTGGCTGATACAATACATTGCCAACCTTGCCATATTGGATTCATCCATTGTCCTCATTGAACATAAACCACCTGCAAGGTCAAGGTGGCCCCCTAGTTGTATAACTTGGTTTATAACCCACATGAACTACTTCAATATACCTACCATAAACCCTAGAATTCACCAACTTCTATACCAACTTAGCTAAGTACGGGGTAGCACCTTGTAGTCTAACCAAACCGGACCATCCACAACCATCAATCTGGTCCTCCGATTTCCGATCCAGTGGCCCGATGAGCAAAATCTTCGTCTTTTCCACAGACATCCAGGGCAAAGCAATGGACCTGCAGCGATAAGGCGACCGACAAAATGAGCACCATGTGGGGCTACTACCGTGGAATTGTCATATCTGAACATAGGATACCCGCAAATTCATTCAAATTCATTCAGTATGAATCATGGCTCGTTGTCAATTTCTCCAGTTTCACATTGCCGTAACTTGGAATATCCATGGGTAAAAATGGTATGCCTTGTACACCTTTTCGAAGACATGAGGCCAGGACCCCATCACACCGCACCGATTTATGGGGCCAGCATCTAACCCCAAACGGTTGGATGGCAAGGAAGTTATGGAACCAAACAGAACGTCAAACAACTATGTGGTTTTCCACGGTCGTGGCTCCAACACTACGGGACAGCTGATATGGGAAACTTTACTGTAGCTGGTGGTGTCAACTCTCCTGAACATTCGGAAAGTCATTGGGGATCATCGTCCCAAATATGGCTGAACATGAACAATCTTTGAGACCACCAGCTATCATTGGTCATTCAACCATCCCAAACTCGGCATATCCCAAATTTGATGGTGAAATCCTCAAATGTGGTGCTAAAATCCCCAATATATTCTAAGTGACATTTTCTTTGTGTGGGGTTTCCAATTGCTTCAAATTTGGACCACATCAAAAACCAAGGGGCAGGTCTCGCAACGCGTTGAGATACAAGTAGAGTGGACCTGGCAGGAGAAATGGCCAGCTGACGTCTGATCCTATGCTGAGCTATTCGCCTTTGGTGATTTTGTACAGTTTGCCATGGAAAATGAACAGTTTGCCGCAGAAAATGGTCCAGCCCATTGAGTTCGATAATTCACATCCTAAAAATACTGATTTTCCACAGCAAACTGCAACAAATCACCAGAGAGTAATACTATGCAACCTAAGATTGGGACATTCCGATTGTTCTTGACCCCATGTGGGCATACCATGACATAACCAACAGTTGCTTGGATGGGTCACTACTAGAAATGACTGACATCACCACATTGACGGGTCACCGGTTGACGTCAACTTCCGTGTTCACTGCTGTATGGGTTCAGACTTGAGCCCCGTAAATCAATTGCTAGTTTAAGAATCCCAGAGGTATAAAGATTGTTTAAGGGAAAATCTGCAGAAAAACCCTATATTTCATGTGGTTTCCTGTAGATTTTCCCTTAAACCCAATCCATTGAAAGAAAGAACAAATGCCTGATTAAAGCATCCGAACTGCCAAAATCTGTGAGTTCATGGGCAATTGCATGTAATTGCGACCCCCAGCTCCGTATGAACCCATCCTTTCTGGATCCCCTTTCACTGGCGCTTAAACTCCTTTGAGTTGGTTCCCATCTGGGCACCCTCACATCGAAATTGCTGGTAAAGAGCCATAATCAGCCTGCGTCCCCATCATTTTCCACTTCTTTTTTGATAAACACCATCTAAATTTCACACACACATTTTTCTTAGATAGGTGATGTTCAACACTCCAAAAAAAGTGGATTCTTCCTATCATTTCCCATCATTTCCCCATCATAGAAAAAAAACATCTAAACTCACCATGTTTCTCAGATTTTTGTCAGATAAAAAACCATCTAAAATCCAAATTTCTACATAATTTTCTCATCAGTCTTCCATGATTTTTCCACATTTTGCCCTAACTTTTCACATTTTTCCATCAGTTTTCCTCAGTGAATCGCCCTTCCTCCCCCAAGCAATCCAGGCCACACGCCGCCGGGCGATCGCCGCGCCGCAGCTGCAGGGCGATGCGGAGCCGCGGAGAGCTTTCGCCGTCGTTGCCTCGGGGAAAATGTAGTTCCAGGACGTCTGCGGAAGGGGAAAATGGTGGAAATCCATGGAAAAATAGGAGAAAATACATGGGAAATGTAGGGAACATATGGGAACATAGGGGAAAATGTCGGAATTCAAGATAGAAAAAAACATCTACAAGGTATGGGAACACCATGGGAAAATGCAAGAACATATATATGAACATGTTGGAAAATATGGGAAAGATGTAGGAACATGTGGGAAAATCATCTACGACATGAGGACATACCCTTTGAAAATGGAGGGTTTGATGGAAAGATCAAACATATGGAGGCTTTGATGGGAAAATATACAGTAGCCTTAATTAAAAGAATTGCAAACTGATTGTACAAAATTCGATTCCTGGCCTAGCAACAAATTTGCAAACAAATGCAGCTCTATTCTACCATACATGATATTCATAGCTGAGCATAGCTGGTGGGAAATCCACTCGGTTCATCATGAATCATGGCTTGGAGAAAATTGGGAACGCCTGGTTCTCTGGTTGAAGTAGCCTCTGGTACTCAACCATGTCATTGGATAATCCACCAAAAAATGGGAAAGCTTGGGAAATATCAATGGGAAAATCAATGAAAATCATCGAAGTCAATGGGTTGTAGCCCAACCCCGCAGGTGCCGCTGTCCGCCACCGTCACCCCAAGCTGTTGCAGATCGTCCCTGCGAAACCCGCGCGGCGTGGAACTGCTGCTGGATCCAGCGCCAGGTCGTTTCGTGCGTCACGGTGTAGAAATCGTCACGGCACTTAAAACTCAGCTCCCAGACCTGGATGCTGAGAGGACACGACCAGCGCTGAGATGTCAGGATAGAAAAATGGATCTAGAAACAGAAACTTAGGGGATTTTAGCATGAAGAAAATGGACAAACATGGGAAGTTCAGGAAAATCGTCGGATACCTTCAAATCTTCCAAACCTTCAGGGACTTGAAAGCTTGCCGAGACCGACCCTGTTTGAGACATCGCGCCACATTGTAACAGACCAACCTCCAATTGGGGATTGCCTTGACCCCCCTATCTCTAGTACAATTGGGGAGAGTGCATTATATGGGGCTTGCCACATGAAATTCCGTAAGCGGCCATGCTTGTTGCAGATGTGTCACTAAAAAGATTTGCCCCGTTAATTCCGGTCCCCGTTGAGTGTTGTACTTGGATGTGCATCCCAATAAATGATCTACCCTCTAGTTATTTAACATAGCCATGGAAAATCCCCTATCAATGGAGGTTGTAATGGGAAAATCATCCAAAATTAGCCATTTTCCATGGCGAACTGTGAAATAACCAGAGGGTAAATGTTTTTTTCCATATTAATCTAACTAGACCATTTCATTTGGTTGAGATTATATATGATTATATAATTTACCCACAAAAAGGATGCCGGGGATGCACCCCCAAGATCTTTTTTGCGTCCACTGCGGTGCACCTGAGCCCCTTGCGGCAGATCAACATACCAGGCACTGCTGCGCAGCAGCGGTTGGCCTTTCTTGTAGCGGATCACATAATGTCGCGAACCGTTGTACTTCAGTATAACGGGGGCCCTGGTCCTGAGCTTGGGAGGGATCTTGGCCAGGAATGGGAAACACATGCGAAAAACCATGGGAAAGAACCTTGGCATCACATGGGTGAACTTGGTGTTCCCCACGCCTAGAATATGGGGATGTATCAAAAGCATTCAAAACCAGTGTTGCCATATTTGGGGATGAACATCTATCTATTTACCAGGTAATTTTGATGTTCAGCAGGGTCTGGAGATGTCTGGAGTCATTGCCATATTAATCATGTAAAAAGTACAGAACACGTATATATACATAATAGAATATAACACTTCAACCAAATCAGGGGGTCTAACTCCACAAACATCCTGCTTATCACCGGTTCTCATCGCCAGGCAGAGGTCCTACTCCCTTTTCTTTTGGAAGGCCATCCACGCCATTTGTGCTGGAATGCGTTCGACCCAGGAATCAATAGGAATCTAAATCTTGTTCAAAACCATGGTATCCATGGTTATTTTCACTGACATAAACGTAATGTCGAATTACACCCTCAATCATATCTTGCAGGGTTTTCTCTGTCCCCTTTTCAAGCGAATGTCGACTCTGGGTTTTCAACATAGATCTGTAGGTTGACACGGCACCACGGGGAAATCACCTTCCATAGGGGCTTGTGATAGAATGGTGGTTTTAATCCCCAAAAGATCCCAGTCATTTCAACCATATCATCCCTTTCGCATGGTCGAAAAAACAAAAAACAATACAGTAAATGCTTGAAACCACGACCCAGCTCGGTCATTCAACCATCAATAACTGGGCTATATATCCCCAGTTGTTGATAGTTCAATCAAATCGGTGGTGCCACCCCAAGAGCTCCGAGTGGCAAGCCCTCCACAGCCGCGGCGGCCACCATTCTGCTGCCGTCTCCGATCACATGCTGGGAGCAGCCAAAGAGGTGCCCCACGTTGCCAGTGCCGTGGCCTCCTGTGAGACTTGGAACCGGAATTTCTGGAGTGTTGATATGTATAGTGAACACATCTTAGTATGTACACATGTAATCATCCTGGAGTAGATAGAATATGGATAAACAAACACCACAAAAACAGGAATATTACTAACATTTGGATATGCGAGCTACTTCAGGATGATTCTATATATATACATTATATATATATATATATTATAATAACAATGTAAACATAAACATAATCTGTGACTGTATATCATGTTTTTGTTCTTTTAATGGGGCTTATAGCTGATGTGTATCCTCAATGCTCAATGTATGAAATCTTTACCACCATTTACCCGCTAGTGACCCCAATGTAGGGACATATTCTATACATGGAGCATATGTGTATGATAAAAAAGTGATAGATCATGATTTATCATGACTATATTTGTGAAAACATACAACAACAAAGACATGTATATTAGCATAATTATATATACTTGTGAAAAACAATTATGTATGTAAATAATACACATATGGATGATGTAAAATGGCCATATGTGGATATGTAATGCGATGTGTGTGGGGGATGATTTAGATGGGGTCATTCATCCATTGCTCCCTGCGATTCGCCATGAGTTGGGGCTTGGAAGACGTTGGTTGGGGTGGATCCTGAAAGCAACGAAATGTCAACGAAACAGAAACTCCAATGTTTTCCTCAATGACACTTAAATCATGAAACACAACTAGCTGCAGCAGCCCTTATCTCCATTTTTTTTTCCCACCTCTCCATCCCTCCGGACCTGTGGGCCAGTCCGCCTCATTGCACACATAGGCGCAGTGATACCTCTCGGCGATGGCGATGACCCACTCCATGCGTCGGAAGAGGCCTCCGAGCCCTTCACCGTTGCTGCACGGATGAGCGATCCGGACGAAGCAGCGCGCGGCTGCGGAGGTGGAGGATGGAGCTGAAGTGGCCTCACAGGTGGTTGACCAGCGGTGCACGGTGACCTGTGGAAAGTTGCCATGTTTTTTTTGTGGAAATCCCTCATGGCTGATTGGTGAATGATTTGTATCTGTATATGATCTATAGATCGGTTGGTGATTGGTGAACATTAGATATCGAACTACCGTAAAATACATCATCACTATCATCGGCTATCATCATGCATATATGATCCACAGAGTCCAATGGATCTCTCCAAAACACCCACCGAAATGCTGAGTTTCTGGTGTCCTATCACCTATCCGCATGTCATGCCAACAAAGCTCACTGCTTGGTGCTTGAACAACCGAAAAATCCGCAAACATCATTGGGGATCCTCATCCCTTCTCTCGGGTTGAACATCAAAAATACATGCACAAAAACAGCAGGAGATAGCAGGATCATTGTGGTTTCTGATGGTTTCCTGTATATATATATATATATATATGTATATATATATATATGTATATGTATATTCCATCATAGGCCACTTTCATCCATCAAACATATCCCCATGATGGTGAAATCATCAGGGCTAGCTGCCAGCGACCACGGAACTGTGGAACTCGTGGATGGTATGACTTCGCTGGACGGCCAAGTGGTCTCCTGAGTGGTTTTTGGGGACCCGCAAAGGACGCTTTTGATGCAGGGGGACCCAAAAGACTGCAAAGGGATCGTTACAATAAATGGCTACTCATGTGACAACGTAAACTCTCCAAATACCCATAAAAATGCAAGTTGAGCCGGTAATTTGAATGCTTTGACCCATTTTTCAGGGTTCTTGGTGGGAATAGAGTTGAAAATAGTTATCTCAGGGATAATAATCTAATCACACAAGCACCACGCGTAGCGGTCCCAAAACGGAGCCCCTTTTGACGCAGTGCTTGAGCCAAATTAAGTAGCCGGACGGCAAAATGAGATTGACAATACCAACATGGAAGGATGCTGTTTTGAGTGGGTTTTCACAACTCCCCCCTCATACTGTACAAGTTGGTATGTCACTACTTTGGGTGCGGACACACAGTCACGCGATTTCTGTCTATCTACCTACAGCTGGATGCACAACTGTGCCAAGGCTTCTGACCAGTGTTGCGGAGCAACAACCTTTGTCAGGGCGTTTGCGAGTTGTATTTCAGTGTTGCAATATTCAACATCAAACACACCACCTTCGAGCTGCTCGTGAACTGATGCCAGGTTTACACGATGTACACGATTTGCTGAACGAAGTTTCGCACTGTATCCGGCACGGATGACAGTGATAGTGGCTTGGTTGTCTTGCTTAAAAATCACAGGCACCTTAATCTCAACCAGGGCTTCGATTAGAGAGTGCAAATTCAGGGTTT
>BGPT01000480.1:9650-44075 GCA_003297045.1 Symbiodinium sp. clade C Y103 | reverse complement strand
CGATAGAATTCAGCACAGCAGTAACTGTTGATCAAAATCACACAATTTGGAAATGTGTCACGAAGCCTTTGGAACGCTGACAGTACCTGTTGAGGAATCGAATATCCAGTTGCTCTGATGGTTTCAGTCTTTGATAATCGGATTGTGTCAATCACCTGATGCCAGTCCACTGAAAAGATGATGCGATTGGACAGCTTGGACAAAATNACAAAATTCGAGGAGTGACCCGAATGTCGCACTGATCCAACAATTGTTGCTGCACTCTTGTTTTCAGCAGAGGATTGGATGCGGTGATTGTCACTGTTGGACGAGACGATGCTGCTGCTGAGTGGTCCAAACGAGCCCGAAAGGATGCTGATGGTTCGCTTGCCCCAACTCTAGGACCACGAAGGCGTGGTGGCAACGAAGGAGATTCCGGCCTTTCTGTCGCTAGACCTTCTTCTTCACCTTCCGAAGCCTCAGAGATCACAATTGTCTCTGCCACCAACGAGTCGTCAGTCTCGTATCCTGATTGGTCAGCAGGAGCAACTACTCGTAGCAAGCGTGGGAGCAGTGGATGATCTTTCCTTCTCCCAATCCAAGCACTTTCTGTGTTGCTCTTGTGCTTGCTGTTGGCGCCGCAAGACAGCCTGATTGGATGGATCGTAGGGATCAAAGCCTGGACAGCTAATCAAGTTCTCGAAGAGTTTCAAAAGGTATTCCAACAGCTTCAAGCACGCGGTACGATACCTTCGCCTGTAGCTATCACCTGACCTTTTCTCTCCCTTGATCTTGATGAACCTTTGAACCAGCTCTCTTCCCGGAGATCGTGATCTCCCACTGTCCATACAACTCTGACTGATTCGTGCTCTTGCCCTCTCTGCAGTGAAACTGANTGAACCTTTGAACCAGCTCTCTTCCCGGAGATCGTGATCTCCCACTGTCCATACAACTCTGACTGATTCGTGCTCTTGCCCTCTCTGCAGTGAAACTGATAACCCTTGCTCACTCAGTGACACTGGCTGCAGCAAAAGACGCAACGATATTGAACAGCAGCGGCGAATGCTGTGAAACACTGAAACCTTTGCCGTAGCTTGGACCAAGGATTCACCAATTCTACAATTGGTTATCACTTACACAATCAAAGCCTAGGTTCTACACCCAAAATTGCTTTGCAAACGTGGGGAGATCAATGGCAAAATGCCAACTAAGCTGTCTCTATAGTCTATAGGGATATAATATTCTCTGGCNGGTTCTACACCCAAAATTGCTTTGCAAACGTGGGGAGATCAATGGCAAAATGCCAACTAAGCTGTCTCTATAGTCTATAGGGATATAATATTCTCTGGCGCACTTGTGGGTTTGAGCTACAAGGTATGGACTCAACTCAGCACTAGCACCGAGGAAATACCAAGCTCGCACGATATGGAAGTTGGTCAAAGGGGGATGGACCCTGGTCAGTGCAAACACTCCCTGGCAGTCCTGAGCGACTGCGGACTTTGCTTCACTGGACAAGACCTGGAGCGGTCTGGCTGACACACCTATGGGATAAACAAACTCTAGACCCTTGCAACTCGATTGTGGGACTATCAGAGAAGTTAATGCCACAGGCGGCGGAATTGTGATTACCAAAGGGGCTCAGACTTTGGGAGCCACGAAGATATGAATCAGCTTACGGTAAGCTGAGGCTGTTAACCAGTTATCTCAGGGATAATAATCTAATCACACAAGCACCACGCGTAGCGGTCCCANTTTGACGCAGTGCTTGAGCCAAATTAAGTAGCCGGACGGCAAAATGAGATTGACAATACCAACATGGAAGGATGCTGTTTTGAGTGGGTTTTCACAACTAAAATAAAGACTGCTTTGAAACCTACCAACTTGTTATAACCTCTCTGGTATTTGACCATCCATTGAATCCATTTTGGGGATGCAATATCTCTGACCCATGGCCATCTATAACCCAGGTGCCGGGATGGCTGTATGCTCCGCTTCCTTGACATTTGCTCCTCTGTGCCGATCAACGATTCCCCTGGGATACAGCAACACCGGCACCGCCACCAGAACAGCGATCCCAAGTGGAAGCCATCTGAGTCCAGTTCCTGAATCGGGACTTGGTAGCAACTTCCCCATTGAAATGAACCAGGTGGGAAAACCCTCTGGTTTCATCATGGCACGCTGGAAAATCCCCGATCAAAATGGAGGTTTTGATGGGAAAATAATCTATGAAATATCTCGAAATGGATGATATGTGCTTTTACATGACAAGACCTTGAAAAGACCAAGCTCTCAGACCATGGACAGAATAGATAAGCCATGAACCGCATATCATTTGTTTAATGTCTGTATGTTTGTATACTACGGGTCTGTTTAGTCACCTACTTTACATTACTTTACACTACCCGAAAGAGGCAAAAGTAGACAGCGTCCGGGCGCAGAGAATGCATTTTCCTTCCCTTTCTCTCACTCTCACTGCGGGTGAAATCATCTTCTCTAAACTATCACCCAATGCCTAGCTTGTCCCACCAGTCCCACCTCATTATCTGGAGATTAGTAAAACATAGTAAAACGATACGTCACGAATGTTGATGTTGTGCCACATTGTGACTGATGCGAGGGTCTTTCCATCAACGTCAACTGATCAATTCAGATCTGACCATGGCGTTGCCCTCTGCTCCATCCGGCCCCAGGTCTCTGTGCCACTGAGCCAAAGGCATCAGAGGCATGTTGTGGGATCACTGGGATCGGAAACACCAACTGGGAGATTGCGAGAACTCAACCAAATCACAGAATCCGGACGATATCGTCTATAAGTATATGAACAGGGTCTCTGTCACTGCACTCGAGTCGTGCAGGTGTTGCCACTTTTTGGAGGAATAGGAAAACACCCATGTATTCTCTTGGCATTCACCCCAGCCTTGTGAAGTGTCCCAGGATAAAAGTTCCCCGAACCATACTCTTCTTGCGTCAAAGGATACCCATGGTGGAGGTCCATGAAATGATGGATGGCTGAAGTCTCCGTCTTCAAGACATATCCATCTCCATCTATTATATGACTAGCTATTTTATGCCTTTGGCCGTGCTCCAACATTACTCCGCATCTATCCTCCGTTTTTGTCAGTGCTCATTCTATCCCTGTCTTTGTGAAGGCTCAATCACCCCACAGTTTACTGCATCAAGCCCTCCCCCCCTCATCTGTGTCCATGTTCAATCCCAAACCGATTGGACTTCAATCTAGAAACTTTCGATTCATGTCTGCTCAAGTACTCACCACTGGACTCACCACCAAAAAGTAACTACTTCATAGTAAAAAACAATGCCATAAACCATCCCTAATGACTTTGTTTATAGGTGGTATGTTTACCATTCCCACATGGGTGGTAAACATGGCATTGTTTTACCTATATGGGCCCCCAATGACTTAGGAAACCTCCATTCACCATTAACCATCCAATGTTAAGATATATCCCTCTGGTTATTTAACATAGCCATGGAAAATCCCCGTACTCAATGGAGGTTTCTAGCTGTGAAAATCATCCAAAGCCCAAATTAGCAATTTTCCATGGCGAACTGTTAAATAAGCAGAGGGTAATCATGGTAGTCATAGTACTTCGCAGTTCGATCCAGCTTTGCACCTCCAGCGATGCCTCCACCAAGCGAACTTCGGCCCTCAGTTGCCGCAGCCGCACCAGGAAGACCTGCCGCTGGTGTTTCACTTGGGCGGGGACCCTTGGTGAAAATCGGCTGGTGTTTCTTTGATGTTCATCATTGTTCATCTACCCCAAATATCATATTAAATATCATGAACTATAGGATTATATAGGATGTTATATATAGGCTTTTGACCTTTTTCGCCTTCAAACACTGGTATGATAGGTTTTTGACTCATAATTCGCCTTCAACCTAAGGACTCAAAGATGTAAAAACTTGACCAGATCGGCAACCACCAACCCATACGATGCAGGCCATACATATGCGTTGCTGATTACTTGCTTCATGACTAGCCCGCTTCAGTATTGGTGGTAAAGTCCACATACATATTGATATTCATGTATATATATATATATACATATACATATATACATATCCATGTACTATAGTATCTATTAGTATCTATCAGTCTAATCATGTTAAATCACCATCTGGATATTGTTTCCCAACCAGTTCTTCTTGGTACCAGCGAACTCCGACACCACCTGCTTGTCAGACACCGTTGAGTACAACTCGTTCTCGAGAGCAGCGGCATCCATGACCAAGGCTCAGGCCAAAGCTAACATGGCTGCTATGAGTGCACCAGCAACGTTGAATCCGCTGGTTTTAAGCACCTTTGAAGCAGTGTCAACAATAGGCTTGAGGCGGTTATAACGTTTGTAACTTGGGGGGCTAGTGACAACTGCACGAAGCTCAGCAACCAATCCTGCGTTGTTCTTGTAAGTCTTCTTACTTTATTGCACGCCAATGCATGCAGCTTGCAACAAGCACGGATCATCTCTCGCATGTAGCTCTGCCTGTTCTTCATGTTGGTATGATTTCATGCCCTTGCCCTCTTAAAGCTAAGAGAAAAAGCTCATTCCCCTTGCCCCCATCATGGTATATTTCAAACCCCAACCATCCCGCAGTGGCAGAGCCATCAACTCCCTATGTCTTGGCAGAGGGTGACAGGAAAAACTCCTGGAACATCTGGCAACCACCAAAAGAGATGCGGAATTTTACCCCTATATTTCGGTGGGATTTTGAATCTTTTCCAATGAACCATCCCTAAGTGGTATACCCCCGTCAATATACCCCCTGTCAGAATGAACAGTCTCTGGAGAGAGTGAAAACTCATGAAAGAAAGGTGGTCCGTTTGACGCTAATTGTGAATGCAAGTACGCTGCATACAAAGGTTAGCATTAAATGCGCAAACTGAATTATGTCTAGAACAACTGCAAATAGAAGGCTTTCATGCAAACCGCCCNTAAATGCGCAAACTGAATTATGTCTAGAACAACTGCAAATAGAAGGCTTTCATGCAAACCGCCCTTCTAGGAAGGGTTTTTTTGGCAACCGCCAAGCAAAGAACGGCTTTGGAAGGGCCAGGTATAGAAACATTTGGGCTATTTGGACTTGATATAAATTTATTCCAAAACCTAATTATTCCAGGGTATGTTGAGGGGTTAGATCAAGAATTTCAAATTCCAACATGTACATTCGAAGACCTACCCCCTAAGAACATTATTCCACAGTTATTATTCCAAAAAAATTATTCCAGAACTAGGTTGATACCCCAGAATATTTTTTTTAGGGATGGGTCATCGTTTCCATCTTTGCAGGTGGTACAGGAGCAACTCATACCGTGCACAATTTCGGTGGGATTTTCCATGGCTAATCCAAGATCCAAAGCTCTGAGCCCAAATGACCAAAGGGTAGGGATGCGTTGAGGTGGAGGCTATTGAACAATAATAGGCACAGTTCAATGCACTGGTTGACGGAATCGACCCAACAAATACTGGTTTTCGTCAGTTGACTTAACTGGCAGGGATCATCGCGTAGATACGGTTGAAAACCTCATACATAGTTGCTTGAAATGGGTATATTTCAAAATTGGGCACCTCAATAGTCAAATAACTAAAATTAACTAAATTGTTAATTGATACATACTCAATGTATACTAAAATCGTGGTCCCAGAGGGCCTAAATTTTGACCCATCCCCAAATCACTAACAAGGTCATCAAACCAACTGAAACCGGAGAAAGGCTGGAGGAAGGAACACATCTGCTGCACACCTTCCCATGCCACCCGTCTTTGAACTTGAAACAAAGATATGGGTTCAAACAAATTAAAGCAGGTGCCATAGGACTGGTGGTGCCCCAAACACTGACGAGGGGTGAACAATCCACAAATCATGGGTCAAAATTGCACCCGTACCGCATACTCTAAATTCAGGATGTTTTCCATTTCTGCAGATTTCCTACCAACACAAGTTGGAAACTACAAGTGTTCACCACCCATTTCCAGGTTGTAAACTTTGAGACATGTCGCATAGCATTGCAACCCCATTTCTTGCCAACGTCCATATCTTATCTTTACTTTTTTTCCTGTCTGCGACAAGACTTTGCGCTGGCAATGGTGAGTCATTCCACCCCAGCGGCCAATGCAACCGGTCCTGCAAGATGTATGAATTGGCAATAGAACCAACAGTACAGGTGGGATGGTGGGCACTGTAAATGATTGGGAAAGTCTTACAAGTCAGACTCAGTCCAACACTTGTAATGCCAATCTCTCCAACAACATGCAAGAACTGCAACCGGTTGCTATGCACATCTGAGCCAACCATGGATGCCATAGTTTCCTCATGCTCCGGTCCCCCTGCAGCTCCGCATTTGATCGCCCAGCAGAGTAGTGGATTGGAAAGTTAGAAGCCTAACATTGTCGGTAGTTTAAAAGCACTTCTCAGGCTCAGAATCTCATTTTGGTTGGTTCTACTGCAATATCTATCAACCAAGGGGGATCTGAATATCCTCAACAAATGCCACATGTATCCCAATGTGATATTGATCCACTTTGTTGGAGAATAGACTGCCCAACGACCCAACATCTGGTTGCATCTTGCCTTTGGTTGTCCGTCTTCCACGTGAGCGCGCCGCGAGAGCGTCTCAAGCACTTGCAGTTGACTGTGGCATGGCACCCAAAGTTCCCGTCAGCAACTTTCACCTGGTGCCACTCAACTGAGGTGAAAGAAAGGTGAGCTCTTCCGGTTTGGAAGGCTGCAAGTACTTGGATGTAGAAATATATCCCAGTTATTCCCAGTTTAAAATACACATGAATAATGAAAGGATGCATCCAATATACCGGGGCTGTGAATCACTTACTAACTGGCGTGCGCTTCAGTCTAGAGGTTCAAAAGATAGCAGTATCAAATCAACTCTTCCAAACATGCCTGCATTGTATTCTGGGGAACCCCGTTTGAAATCTGGCGCTTGTAGCATTTGTAAAGCATCGAAACTAGCTTGCAATATGGGGCGTGTACCGCACCTGCAGTATCCTGCACGTGTACTCGCACTTGGAGCTCACCATGCCCGCCGAAGCTAGAAGATGCTAGTAGCATCGGAAAGACCTCAAGTCAGAACGCCCTGATTTCCGGAACCTTGTTTGTTTCTGTCGGTGTCTAAAAATGGTTGACATAGCCATGCTAGTTGGGAAACTCATGATTTTCATTGGATTTAGAGGTATCCCTTTTTTGGGCAGACCCATTTATTTTGACATGTCTCCAGTCATTAGACATGAAATTTGTACCTCCTCGACAATAATTACAAGAGTGATGCACGAGACACTTGTTAATGTGACAATAATATACAACTTGTTGGCCATAGCTTTTAGTACTACAGGTTGTTCACATATTCAAATACATTTAAATGAACTTATAAATGGGGTGTGAGTATGAAGGTATGAACTTCTTATTGGTCTTACCATATGACACTATTTTCTAAGCCAAAGGACGGAATCTGCCACATCATGATGGATCGCAACTCAAGGCTGTGGCTCTCGGCTTTTCGAAAGCTTTAGGAGACAGTTCTCGGTTAAGTCCTGCTGCATAGTGAACGATCTCCCCAGATTGGGCATGGGTATCTAAACTCTTCGGTATGTTAGAAGATATTTCCAGGATTTTAATGGAATCAATAAGATAGTTGAACCTGTAGGTCATCCAATCATGGATACTGAATTCCCGGTACATAGTCCAAAATGGAACCGAATGGAGCTCTGATCATTTGGGCCTGGAACTATGCTCTGATCATGACGCACTGTGTTTTTTCAGTTGTGGCAGCATTTATCGGGATAAGGGATGCCAAATGATGTCGGAATCACTCCTACCTTAGCTCACCCCCCCCGTACCACCCACCTCAAAATAATAAACCATATTTATTTCAAGGTGGGTTGACATAAGTCGGGTCACCCAACTNAAATCTACTCAACGAAAATTATTCCAAACAAAACATTCCAGAACCTAGCTGGTACCCGAAAAAAAATTAAGGGATTGTATATTTGCTTAGAACCAAAATTGCTACTTACAGGCCAAACGCTGAAGTTTGATCAAGACAAAACACATCCAAAGAAAATTATTTCGAAATAATTTATTCCAACACGCTGAAAATTATTTTANNAAGCCCTTGAAGACGAGGAATATCCATAATTATTTTGAAAAAATTATTTTAAGTGGTGACCCCCACCTCAAAATAATTTACTTAACGTAGCAGTGATATGTCGGAAAAATGCCTGAGATTCACAATATCTCACAGTACAATCATCTGAGTAGTGTTGGTAACGCAAAGGATCGGATCCAGTATCCCGAAATTCACCATTGTATACCATATTGTTGTGGGTGCTTTCGAAAAACCATCCATATGGCTGGTAACCATGAAGGCGAGTTGACACCAAAATGACTCTTCCGTTCTTGTCCATTTCTGGCAGTTGGGTCCCCGGTTCCAAACATATCCAATGGACTCACATGAGCAAAGAACGAACAAATACCTGAGTCTCAGCCCTCATCCCAATCAGAATCCAAGGTGAATTCTCTCCATATTTTCCATGAGATCGCCCCCAAAGTGGTCTTAAGACAAGCAGTGTCCTCAAAAATGCCATAGGCACTGGGCACCGCATAGTCGATGAGGTCGATCGCCATCGAAGAGGTGGACATGAAAGGCTCAATCTGATGCCCATTCCTGGGGTGTTTTGCGACCAAACGGGGATCAAAACACGAGGATTGGGGTTACAATCATGGTTACCCTCTGGTAAATCAACATAGACCCTGAGGATAGCTATTTTGTTAGAGGAAACGGATTTCTTCCAAGCCCTATTTGCCAGGGTCTATGTTAATTTACCAGAGGGTAATGGTTAATAATGCTTAATAACCCTATAATATTATTATGATTAAAATTGGGATTGAAGCAGTAAATGTCTTGCAAATTGTTTAACTGCTTCATTTTTTGTTGCTGTTTGAACATGACGCTTGAGTTGAGGGTTTCACCATCATTTTTTTGAATCAACCAGCATGGGAGATGGCAGACTCACAGCTGCACAAAGTACGTTCATTTTATGGTAGCTTTCAGGTACCAAAACTTGGGCTGAAAGATTTCCAACGTTGGATTTAACCAGCCTGGTGCCAAAACGATACATAATATATAATATGATAATGAAGTAGATAGACAATGGTCAATCATATCATTGGATCCCATAGGGAGAAGCATCACAGAATAGGAGATTTTGATGTGTACATGATATTCCTCTGTGAACATTATTTAGAATAAAATACTATATACTATTGTTTACAAATCGGATTTAAACTTAAACATAAGTGATTCACCACCCGAACCATGATCTGCCCACATCCCATTTTTTCAGAGGTTTTAACTGTCCGACTAAAATGACTTTGCCAATTTTGCGATTGAATCGCATCTTTTTGGTGAAAACAATCCTGATTGCAGGGCATATCACTCGCCTACAACGATATTCACTCTAAACCCCTCTATTAAACAACCAATAGGGAAAGGACATCAATGGTACAACCCCAGAACAACAATCCCAAAATTGGTAAGAAGGAATATTCACAGGGACGAAACCTGGATTTGAGGGTGACAACCATGGTTTCCTCTGGATTGTTTTTTTTTCATCAATCCATTGAAGTGCGGGTCTCCAGAAACAAATAGTTAGATAATCAAATTGATCTATGTTTTTCTTATCTCTCTCTCTCTCTCTTTCTCTATATATATATATATATGTATCTACATATACACGTGTGTATGTGTATATTAACTTACCAATTGATATCCATTGGTGTCACGGTTTCCGGGTTTCCCCTTGCCAGCCACGGATCAGTTGCTTCATCAAAGCGAACACCTGTTGCCACTCTGACGCGCGACTGCAGCTGCGAGCCAAGGCATCGTGGGAAACGTCCGACACGGCTCGGCTGCCTGGTGCCAGGTAGTGGATGGAGGTAGTAGGTGGTTAATAACTATCAACACCACAGCAAAACCTCAAATATAGAAATAAACATAGTAAAACCCTATAAATAGGGTTTAACTGGTGGTGTTACTATCAATAGATATCAATAGCATTCAATAACCATAGCTAAACCCCGTTTATAGATGGGTTAACCCAATTATAATCAACTATATAGGGAAGTTTCTGCAACGGTTTTTAACCACTTCCTAACTTGGGTAAACCACCAAGTAGGACCTGGACAATTGGTCTTGATCAAGCTATGGTGCTTGGGAAGCAAGTCGCGTCATTTGTGACTAATCACTTGCCAAGTGGGACTATCTTCCCGGCAATGTGCAGCGCCCTGTTTCATTGATCCTATCACCATTCGTGATGGTGAACCCCCATTGCCTTGTCATATTCATATAATAAGGCCTTGTCCAAAAATGAAAACCACAGACTTGCAGTTCTTCGGAGGAAAACACATTTTTTCAACGCATGTTTGTTGTTGTTTTTTTTTTTTTTCAGGGGCTTTCTCAATTTTCCAGACCAATGCATTTTTGAACAATTACAGGCCCCGTCAGAATTATAGAAAGGAAATGCATATCTCAATTGGCCCAATTGGTGGCTGGTGCCGCGGCGCCTATGAGCAGTGCAGCTTGCCATGGTCCAGTCCAGTTGAGCACTGCCGAGCTGACACCTCAGCGAGGGCCTGGAAGGGGGAACATCTGGTAGTGTCTGGCTAAAGTGCTCTCTGGTAATGAAAACATGGCAATGGAAAATCTTATGTAAGTGGCGAATTCAATGTGAAAGATCTTCTAATATCATCTAATATGGGATTTTCGTTTGCCATGTTTGATTGCCAGTGGGTTAACACAAATTGCCAACCGCAAATACGATGAATTATGGTGAGTTTGGTGGTTCCATCTGCTGCCAGCAGCCACTGTTGAACTCCCCATTGCACAGGCATGGGTATGAGCACGCAGAGCTATGGCAACAAAAGGATGACCATCCGCGTTGCACAGGGAGTTACAAGGCAAACGCTGTAGCCACTGTTGCAATGCCTGTGGCACCCCTCCACTGTGCTCATTCCGAGGTGCTGATCACATCGGCAGCGCAACCACAGGTGGCCATGATGTCCAGCAACTGCAGGGGCTGCCTGAACCGGTGCCGTGGCGACCCTGTGGGCTCGAAGGAACACAACATGGCTACAATAGTGGGATATAGTGGGATATCCCGGATATCATGAAAGTTCAATGAGAGTATTAGTCTATACATGATCATACACTAGTTAGCTCATACAAAACTATGAGACGTGAAATTGTTGATGGGGAATACTATGGATTTAAAGGGAGATGATAGTGGGATGTACTAGGATGTATTACCAACTACAATATTGCTACGGGGATTGATTAATACTTGTGACACCATATGACCCAGGGATGAACGGCGGCTTAAGAGATCTTAGGAGCTATTTATTGGGGTGAACTACAGGGTAGCAGGGTTGTGACCCGCCATGTAAGGAAAATCGCCTATTTCACAAACATATTTGGATCCTAAGGATTGTTAAATCATTTTTACAAGCCAAATCTGTTGGCTGCATGTCTGAATTTTCCCTCAAACCAAGTCTGGAAACTTGAGAGATGTAATGGATTGTGGTGGATGTGGACTCAAGATCATTAAATGGTGAGCTACCGACCATGAATAGACACGAAACCAACAGCAAAAGACTGGATGGTGGAGAAGGAATGTATCCACAGCCTTCAATTTTGATGAGAATAGAGGTGATACAACCTAAACTAACGAAACCGGTGTCTTTATGCTTTGAAAGAACATGAACTTCAACCGACAAATAGTAGAGCATATGAACACCAACACGGGTCTAGGTAGCAGCTCTCCTCTTCATGATCCCGTCGCATCAATAAACCATGGCTGATGATCGCGGATTCGCCCCTTCATGGTGAGTCAATGTGCTACTTCAATCTTATGCGTAGTGGACATAAATAGTGACTTCATGCTTGTTTATCACCACCATAAAGTAGCTGTCACATGTTGTCACTTGTTCTCCCCACATTGGCAGTGGAATGGATTGCCAGAAGACTTGTCTATTGCTACCCACACATAGGGGGCGTTTTGGATTCAGGGGTTGATCGAGGATTGAGGATTGTCGGACCAACCCCAAACTTCACACCCCAAGATTCCTCACAGCACGCCCAAATGATCCAGGCTCAAGTTGCTCTGTACCACATGTTGCCCGAGTATCCTCTGCTAGTCAAACATCTCAACTGGGAAAATCCCATATAAGTATATTCTAAGGGGACATTCATCTCTGAAAATCCGGGATTTCCCAGCTAGCCATGGCTGATTACAAAAGGATAGAAAGTATTCTGCATGGCCGCACCTCCAAAGTTCGCAGCCAGCGATGGCTGCATTGAACGCCGGGGGAGATTGCGGTGCGACGCGGGAATCCTCAGTCATGACAGGGTATTGCTGTTAAGTACAATAAGTTGTGGCACCCCTTAAAACAACCCAACATTGTTTGACTATCACGAAATGGTGTTGGGGTGAGAATGATACAATCATCACCTCATCCCATACAGGACGATCCAAAAATGCGTCATCCGGTGGATGTATGCCCAATATATGGCTATCTTAATAGGGAACATGATGACATAATGATAAACCATGGGATCTCCAGGTAGCCTACTTTCAGCCAAACCCATCTGTTCAAACTCCTCTACCCCTTGGAAGTGGAGTTTGCAAACACCCAAGAACCCAGGTTGACATCTATAAAACACTACGCAATTGCTACAGGTGTTAGTTTCAGGAGTGACATGCGAGCCGACTCCCCTGGGAAGACAATGGCAGTTCAGATGATCTCTGCTTCGCCTATTGCAGCTACCTGCAAATAAGATTATTCACCCCGGAAAAAGTCCTCACCTTGGGACAACTTCCCCCTTAATCCCACTTTTCCATAAACATACTTGCTTTCTTCACCTAAGAAAAGGAAACTGTTCCAGAAATCACTGGATCCCAACGATCCCTTTTCGCAGCCTTTTTTCCCCAACATCGAAAGACCAATAATCCACACAAATCCAAAAGTCCAATAAACCATAGGAAATTCAACAAACGATAGTCCATAAGTCCTATATATATATAATCCAAATCACTGATTCTTGATTCTCCTCATTTTATCCCTATGAGGCTCTGCTACGCTCTGGTGAATTGACACCCTGAACCGGGTGGCTGGGGTGATCAAAATCACTGATTGGTGGTTATCCCGTTATCCCTATTATATCCCCATCAAAATCTTCATCAAAATCCCCATTCTATCCCCGTGTGGTATCCTAATGATATAAAAATCAATTACTTTACTTCGAGTGATCCCCACCATGAATGTGATACAGATTTTGACATTCTTTCTGGCAAAACTGTCTGGCAGGGAAGAGGAGGAGAGGACAACTCTGATGAAATCTAAAGACCTTCGGTCTCTAGATTTCATCAGAGTTGTCCTCTCCTCCTCTTCCTCTTGGNTCCTCTTGGCATTCTATCTGACATTTTCTCTGACATATGCTCTGCCATTCTATCTGACATATGTTCTGACATTCTATCTGACATATGTTCTGACATTCTCTCTGACATTCTTTCTGGCATTCTTTCTGGCATTCTATCTGACATTCTTTCTGGCATTCTAGCTGGCATCTAGTCTGGCATTCTATCTGGCATATCTTTCTGGCATTCTTTCTGGCATTCTATCTGGCATTCTATCTGGCATTCTTTCTGGCATTCTATCTGGCATTCTTTCTGGCATTCTATCTGGCATTCTTTCTGGCATTCTATCTGACATTCTTTCTGGCATTCTATCTGACATTCTTTCTGACATTCTTTCTGGCATTCTTTCTGGCATTCTATCTGGCATATCTTCTGACATTCTATCTGGCATCTAGTCTGGCATTCTATCTGGCATTCTATCTGGCATTCTATCTGGCATTCTATCTGGCATATCTTCTGACATTCTATCTGGCATCTAGTCTGGCATTCTATCTGGCATATCTTTCTGGCCTTCTATCTGGCATTCTATCTGGCATTCTATCTGGCGGTTGAAGCCCGGCAGTGCCCACTGGGATCTGGAGCTCGCGGTTGAAGTCCGGCAGTGCCCACTGGGATCTGGAGCTCGCGGTTGAAGTCCGGCAGTGCCCACTGGGATCTGGAGCTCGCGGTTGAAGTCCGGCAGTGCCCACTGGGATCTGGAGCTCGCGGTTGAAGTCCGGCTGCCCACTGGGATGTGGAGCTCGCGGATGAAGCAGATGAAGTCCGGCAGTGCCCACTGGGATCTGGAGCTGGCAGATAAAGTCCGGCAGTGCCCACTGGGATCTGGAGCTGGCAGATGGAGGAGGAGGAGGAGGAGGAAGAGGAAGAAGGTTGGGTTGTCCACCCCCCCCGGCAGCTATGTTAAAATCTAGTAACCCTCACCTGGCAGGTGGGGAAAAAACAACGGACACATGTAGAGTCTCAATTAAAACTCACTGGATCTAAATATATCCCACAAACATCAATCATCCATTAATTATTATTGATCATAATTAGGTAATCATTATTGGCCATTGATTGTCATTCATCATGAATGTTTAAACGTTATTAATCATCTCAATATGTTCATCCGAACAATGATCCAAAACGCTGGATATTACCATCCGATGATATTGGCTAATAAGGATAAACAATCATTGGATGAAGATAGTGGTATTATTAGATGGTAGCAGTGTTGAATCATAAGTCATCCCAATTAATCACTGGTGGGATCACTGTCCCATAAAAATCATCCATATTAATCACTAATCATTACCTTAGGAACCTTACCCCCTGGCAGAGCTTTGTCGCCTGCCTATAAGGAACGAGGTAAGTTGCGGTGCAGCAAAGATGGCTGAGGTCCGGGCCCCATGCTCTCATAGAAGTGGATCAAGCGCTTCAACGCGTGTCAGATAATACGTAGAAAACACACAAAGCTGACATTGGAAGGCATCAGAATTTCATCCTGATCATGTAAAAAGGAAATCACCTCTCATATTGCGTGAAGTGCCTGTCGCTGTGCCAAACTTGCATCAGTCAAAGTGAGATCTGGGTGCATGGCACCCCTCCCTCCGTCCCCTCGCCTTGTCATGTGGACACAGCCAAACTCCCCAGCCCCAATTTCGTCACAAACCTTGAAATCGTTTAGTTTGTAGACGATGGCCTGACCGGTTGGCCAACTCTGTGGGTGCAACTCTGAACGCCTCACCGGGCCTCACCCCACCCCCTGTCACCCAGGCATGGCCCGCGGGCCGAAACCCTTGGAGCAGGGAGACCAAATGAGACCAGACTGATCTCGCATGGTTCATGCCCCACCCTGCACCAGGCTACACCAGACATCCCACTTTCCAAAGACGACCGAACGGAAACCATCCTTCAAACTGGCACCACAACTGTGGACACATGACCAACCATAGCCACATTCAAAATGGTGCCCGCGGATCTCCTGAACAATTGGCCGCAGGATGCTTCACACACACACACATGCATACACACATACATCTGCATGTGTGCATGTATTCATGGATGAATGTCTTTGTGCATATGTACATGCATGTGTGCATATGAATGTTTCCATGTACATGCGCTCATAGACGAGCAAATATGATCAACTACATGTGCATACACACAGGTGCACACACACAAACACATAGTTTTACACATGTCACATGCATTTTTAAATTTGCATCCGCCCGCGTCCCCTAAGGCCCTAACATCCCTGGTATGGGTCTAGAACCAGGGGCCCAAGGCGAATCCCGTGATCCCACATCACACCGTCATCACACCAGGAACCTTCGCGGGGCTCTCGCGGCTACCGTCACGGTTCAGCGTCAGGGAGGTCCCCTGGCGGAGATGTTTTCAGAACATCACAGGTTCCACACAGGGTACAAAGATGGGGTGTGGCTAAAACATTACATACAAGACAAAGTTGTCGGTCGGGACGTGCACAGGGCCTAAAGACACAATTTCTTCCCCTGGGGCTCGTTCCGATCCTGGGTGGCTGACCGCACATTTTAAAAAAGACACGCGCTGCCACACCTTGTTGGACAAGAAATGGTTGGGTTATGTTGGGTTGATAGCGCCAACGAGCCTCAGCACCGGTGACAAAACATTTCGGCCTACATCAAAAGAACCGAAAGCGCGAACATCACAAAGCTAGACAGTGCTGAAGAAAGCTGAGGACAGCACGCCGCCCCGGTCCAGAAACGTCGCCAAACTGGGCGGCCTGTTGGCATCTTCGGGTAAATGTGGCAACACGCATCAACGTCAAAGCGTGCGTAACATTGTTGCCGCTACCAAGCATGCACGGCGTCAGCATATACTTGGATGGCCCGCGGGTTTGCTAGGACTTATCTTTGGGATAACCACATTATAAGATATCTATAACTAAGTTGTAGCAACTTATAAGTAGCTTGCAAAAGTTTACAACAGCTGCTAGTCATTTCTATCTCCTATAGCCNATGAATCTACAGCAGACCGAGCCGAAACGACAAATGTAGCTGGATTGAAGATGTGGCTACGTGGAAGATCTGGCTGTGTTGAAGATCTTGCTACATTGAAGACGTGGCTACGTTGAAGATGTTGCTACGTTGAAGNTAGCTGGATTGAAGATGTGGCTACGTGGAAGATCTGGCTGTGTTGAAGATCTTGCTACATTGAAGACGTGGCTACGTTGAAGATGTTGCTACGTTGAAGCTGTTGCTACGTTGAAAATGTTGCTACGTTGAAGCTGTTGCTACGTTGAAGCTGTTGCTACGTTGAAGATGTTACTGCGTTGAAGATATTGATACGTTGAAGATGTGGCTGCACAAAGATGTGGCTACGTGAAAGATCTGGCTGTGTTGAAGATTTTGCTACATTGAAGACGTGGTTACGTTAAAGATGTTGCTACGTTGAATTTGTTGCTACGTTGAAGATGTTGCTACGTTGAAGAGTTGCTGCGTTGAAGATATTGATACTTGGATGGCCCGCGGGTTTGCTAGGACTTATCTTTGGCATAACCACATTATAAGATATCTATAACTAAGTTGTAGCAACTTATAAGTAGCTTGCAAAAGTTTACAACAGCTGCTAGTCATTTCTATCTCCTATAGCCNATAACCACATTATAAGATATCTATAACTAAGTTGTAGCAACTTATAAGTAGCTTGCAAAAGTTTACAACAGCTGCTAGTCATTTCTATCTCCTATAGCCATTATATCTTTTACCCTGGTTAGTAATGGTTTAGGCTAAATCCCATAAACAAAACAAAAGTTAGTAAGCAAAGTCCCTCACTTAGCAACTGCTTAACTTAGAGCTTAGCCACTTTAGCCTACCACTTAGCTAACCACTTAGCCACTTAGCTAACTGGTTAGCTAAGTTGGCTAACTGCTTAGCTAAGTGATGAAAATCATGATCCAAAACCAAAATTATCAATTTTTTATTTTGACCAAAATGTACTTGAAATGTGATTTCTTTTCATGATTTTGGGAAATGCATTGTAGTTTTTTCCATCATCTTGCTAAATATGCATTTTTATTTTTAATGTGTTTTGTTTTTATGCATGAATTTGTTTTTCAAAACATACCAAAAGGGAAAAGTGATTCCCAGCAAAAGCCAATCATTTGCTTGCAAAAATAGCCTTCACATCTTGAAGCCTGTTGGCTGCACACTATGATTCTGTGATGTGGTTGTTTGCAATGTGATTTTTGTTTCAAGATTTTACTTTTGTTTGAGTTAGTGCATGTGTTTCTCCAGTGAGCCTGCAGGCTGGATACATGATAAGTTGCAGCTTTGGGCTGGGTTGGAAGCCTTGAGGCTAGACAGAAGCATGTTTCTTGAAACCCAGTGCATGCTTGCAGCATGAGACATGAAGAAAGAATGTAACCATGATGTGCTGCCATTGCTGCCAAATATTTGCTTGTCATCATGTCTTGCACTCTTTTGGAAGCCTTGTGGCTGGACAAAATGGTTTGAGACATGCACCACTCATGGTATAGTGATTGCAGCAAGCTTGAGTGCTACATATGCTACATATTCAAAATCACATGATGCTTGTAGACCCAAATGCAACTGACAAATTATTGTAATGCATCTGTGCATGATTCAAGAACTTTGCAACTTTTGCTTGAGAGCTGCAGCTCAACCTGCATTTCAGCCACTGGCTGGTTCAAAATAGACAATTGAATAGTTTTGTTGTTTCTTGCTTGCAGCTTGGCAAGATGGCCATATCGCAGCAGGCTGAGGATCATATCAACAAGGTCATGGGTTCCAACTTGGGCCCCATCCAGAAATGGAAGAGCATCAGGGACATGCTCTTGAATGCTGGCATTGCATATGCCACAACAGCCAAGGCATCAGCTTTCATAGTTCACCCCAAGAATCGCTCAGGTGCTTTGATCAGCCCTCATGGATGTCACAGAAAGGGTCTTCAAATCATGAAGGCTGGTGCTGACATCTCCCTGCTGAAAAACAGTGTGGCTATGGAGCTGAACCCCAACATGCAGGAGAATGCAGGAGAGAGAAAAACAAATCCAGCCATTCTTGAAGCTGACTGAATCCACACCGCTTCTCAGCCCTGTGTTGGGCACAGAGAGATATGCCTCTTTGAGTTCTGGCCATACTTGCCAATTCATCAAGGCTTGCATCCATGGATGTCCTACTGAAGAAGAAGCCCTTGGTGGTATCACAGGAAAGTTGGGCACTCATGTGTGGGAGCATGATCATGACCTGAAATCCATGGTTGAAGTGGGCTGGGAGTGGGTGATTCTTCCACACACCTTGGATGTCAAGTTCCCAAAGCTGGCTGAATTGATTCAGCATGCCTTGAACACACCAAACCCAGTCTTTGGCACCCAATCAGAGTTTGAGCTGGCAGCCAGCATATGGGAAGTTGTTTCAGGCACTTCCTCCAAGGATGTCAATTGGGATGAGGTGTCCACCAGTTGCTGCTCTGGTGGGCTCACACAACCCTATGCCATCACCATTGGCAAGTTTGTCAAGTTGTTTTCTGGTACTTTGGCTTCAGTTTAGTTTATGTACCATTCTTGTATGGTGATTTATTATATGCTTAGCACAAGTATTCAGCTTCATACATAGGATAAGATTGTGGCAGCTTAGCTGAATCCTTGCCCTGCAGCTAGGCAATGGGCAGCTCATTGATTTCTTGAATGTCTTCAGCAAAGAGTTTGGTGAAAGTGCAGTTCTTGGACAAGAGTTCTTCTGCTCTGTCACTGATGCTGTGATCAGCAATGAGGATTTGTACCCTTTCTTGAGATGTGCCTTCATGGCTACAAACCTGACTTGTGGCAAAGCCAAGTGTGTTGATGGTTTTGCCAGGCTTCTCACCAAGACTGACTTTGAAAAGTGCAAATCTCCAAAGCTGAAGCTGAAAATCAATGAGATTGAAGCTCTGCTGGGCACCATGTGGAATCAGGTATGCCAAGCCAACCCTGGTGACAAACACCACCAGTTCAAGGCATTTGGCAAAGCTTGCATCAGGTCAGTGCTCATGTTGGTTGGCAAATGGAAGTCCGGCAGAGAAAACAAGGAGTACAAGGACTTGGGTGAAATCCAGGATGCCTTCAACAATGACATTGGGTCCAAACCTAATGCACCTCAGGCATCATCTTCTGCTGCAACCACCATGACTGCAGCCAAAGTGAGCAAGCCTGTGGGTTTGAATGATGCAAAAGACCCCATGTTCTTGGCCAAGCAATCCATGGAGATCGAAGTTGGCAAGTTTTACCACCACAAGGACTTGCAGCAGCATGTGTGGCTTCTCACTGAGATTCATGGTGATCATGTTGTGCTCCAAGCCCAAGAATTGTTTGGAAACAGCAGCAAAACAATCACAGTGAAGGCCACTGAGATTACAAAGGAGCTCAAGCTATCCAAGACCAAAGCACCTGCTTGGTTGGAATCATCTGTTGCAACCTCCTTGGTCCCAGTGCTTGTGTGCAAAGAAGAAAATGACAGGGCCTTTATCTTCGGTGTCCTCTTTGGCATGTGTAAGACCTACAGCAAGAAGCTACTCATACAGGAGAGCCCATCCAGAAAAATTTGGTGCCCTGCCCAAGTCAACAAGAGTGAGCTGGTCCTAGTCCCCATGACTGACAAAGTGGACAAAATCACTTTGAAGCCTCCAGGACAAGTTTATGCAAAGGTTCACTATGGAGGTGCTGACTGGTACATCACACCACCAAAGCTGTGGAAATGTAATGATGGCAAGTGGTCTGGCCTGGTTGTTCCCTTTTGGGTGGTGCATGGCGATACTTCAAAGGATGGCTTCAACATGTCATTGGAGATGAAGGATGTGAAAGGCATGAAGGTGCAGGTGCTGTCCAACCCCAAGCAGGTCCATGCCAACTCTTTGTTGATGAGCATGGAGCTGAACCACATGAGCCAAGGCAAGAGGCAGAAGAATGAACAGCAAGCACCTGCCAAGAGGGTAAGATCCACAAGGTAAACTGCTATTTGGCAAACATGAGAATTTGTACCTCAAAAAACATTATATACAACATATTTTTTCATATTGCATTGTGATGTGATGATTGCCTTGTGGGCCTTTTGCAGTGGTAGGCATCCATGCCTCCAACCTACATGTAGCATTGGCTTCTGAGATGCAATTGCATTGTCAAGAAAAAGGCTTGCAGCTACAATCAAGCAAGCACAAAGATACCAGCAAACAGTACATTTTACTTTTTGCAGGGAGAAATTGATGCCTTGGGGCTGCAAACAAAAGTTGGTTGAAACTTGTGTTCAGAACCCAGGCTTGCCCATGAGCACATGTCTTCCAAGATACCGATACACATCAAACAGCTGTATGCTGATCTATTGTTATGGGTTGATGTTTGCATTGAATCATCAACTTGGTCATTTGGAGCACTGCAGCCATAACAGCTTTAGGGCAGTGCACATTCAGGCTCAGCTTAGTGTTGCCCTTTCTTGGGATGGAGGATGCCAAGCTGTCTGTGGAGCATTGCATCACTATGGATACTACCAAAAAAAGTTGGAAGATCCCTAGCAACCTCATGAAGACTGATGACCATGGCACCCAGTGGTTGCAGATGAGGGCTTCTTGCTTTGGCCTTTGCAATGTCATGGTCAAGGACAAGTTAGACCCCAAGAGCAGGCCTACTCTCAGAGACTCCATGGGATACAAGAACTTGGTTGAGAAAAGGAATGAAAAGGTTTTTGGTACTGGGTCTTCTGGTGATGCTTTGTTTGGAGATTCTGTTCCTGATGGCCCCCCAAAGAAGAAACTCAAGGCCAAGGAGAAAGTCCCAGCTGATGACTCCTTGAGCATCCAGCTTGATGATCAAGGGTCTGTCTTGCAAATGAAATCTTGCTCCAAAGCTTCTGATGACTTGGTGATTGCATACACCAGTGAGAATGTCAACTTGTTTTTCCACTACATGAAGCAAGCTGGTGTGAAGATGACAACTGAGGGAGATGGCAAAAGGTCTTACAAAAAGACTGGAAAGTACAGTAAGGATGCTGCAGCACAGGACACTGCAGGTGAGTCTTCCCCTCAAGGTGAGGAATAGTCTTAGATGAGCTTGCTAGGCTTGTTGCAGCCAGATTGCAGACTGCTGCAGAGACAAAGGGATCATTTAGCTTAGCTCTTACAGCTGATGTGTCACATGGGAATTGAATATCAAATGAGTTGCATGCAAGTGTGTTTGTGCTTGTGTGCAACTTATCCACAATGGGATACAAATATGTTCTTGTCCATTGCAGTTATTTAATAGGTGCTGATTTGGCTTTGCTGGCAAGCCAATGGAATAACAAATTCATTGCACATTGCATGGTGTCATTGAAGTTGATTGTGGTATACAAAACATTGCCTGCTTGATGTTGCTGCCAGCAGCCACAGGGCTACACACTATACTTCCTTTGGTTCCCAAATCAACAGCCAGAAGGCTACACATCATAGCTTGCTTGAACCACATGTCCACTGCAACAGCAATAAGGCTACACATTTGGATCTGTTGGTTCAACCATGCACTCATTGTTTCACATGCCAAATTGGCCAATCTTGACCACTTCAAAAACACTGCCATGAAACCACCATGAGATGCATTGTCCATGGCAAGTTATGGTCATTGTGTGCATGAGCTTTCATCAATGCATGGTGATTGTTGCAATCCTGGTTTGATGGTTCATTTGGTGGTAGACATCCACATCAAATGCACTGGGATCATGTCATTACTTGATGCAATGTGATGTGCCAAGGCTACAAACATCATGTATGTTCCATGATGCTGCTATTTCAGACTTGTTGATGGGCAAGGTGTGACTTGCCACATGTTTGTTATTGCTTGTGCTAGTCAGCTTTCATGTCCTGTGACATGTCACACATATGATGTGCCATTTTCAGCATTATGCAGTGTACCATGGATCCACATGAAGAAACAACTATGCAACACAATTTCAAATCAATTGGAGATGTATCACACAAATCATTTTCTGATTTCTCTGGCATCATTTGTGGCCACTGATCCTCTGAAGCCATGACTGCGCCAGATGTCCCTGATCCAAGGGGTTCCCTTGAGAGGGCTGAGAGCCTCAGGGAAAGTCTTCGGGCAAGGTTTACCAGCACTGTGGCAGAGCTGAGCATCAAGAACACTTGCAGTCTTGTGATCTGTGGAAGCAGTCCTAGGGGTACTGCCCAAACAGTTGATGAGTTTCTTTGATGAAGTTAATCATGTTGTCTCATGTGAGGTATGGATTTGTTGAAGTATCATGGAGTATCATGTGTATGTTGACCTGATATGCTTGATGCTACACAGTCATGTTGGGACATTGCTTGTATCCAAGGAAAGAAGTCATTGGGCGCTATTTCAAGGTTGGAATCAAAGACCAGCAGCCAGTCTTCAGATCCCAGGCAGAAAATCAGGAAGACCCCACCTACAATGTGCCTCACACTTTGTACATTTGGTTTGATCCATTCTCGAAGTTGTGGTTCATTTCATCTGAGCTCATCATGGACATCACCAAGACTTCACCAGAATGGGAAAACACTCCCATCTTGGGTAGCATGGATGTTGACATGAAGACAGTGTGGGTGCCATGGAACAATGGTGAACCAGCCAATCTCAGAGTTGACTTTGGTCTTCAGCATGAAAGGCTGCTAAGGAAATCTGTTGAAGATAAATTGACCGAAGTTGAATCCAAACTGCAGCAGTGGCAGGAATGGTGGCATCATGGGGGTAGTAACTTGCTTTTGGACTTGCCACCCTCATGTCCACCACCACCAAAGGGTGAGAAACGATTGCAGCCATCCCCTCCTAGTGAGCCACCTCCTTGGAAGAAGATGAATGTGTTACCACCACCACCACCACCGGTTCCAGGGCAAGGTTCCACTTCATCAGGGTCCAAGGAAGGCAAGGGTGAAGCCAAGGGTGACACACAGGCTGTGGCTAAGGGTGAAGAGGACAAGAAAGATGAGAAGCCCAACTTTTCATGGAAAGCTAGGTGTGTTGCCTTGGTGGCTACATTTGACCTCAACCTCCCTGCTCGCATGGTCCACTTGATAAACAAGTTACTTTGTCTACTGTCTTATGCACTTGTTTTTTTGTTTTCATGTGTGAACCTGTTGAAACTTGATATTGTCATGATGCAATCTTTGACTCATGTGCAGTGTCATCCTGACTGGATGCAAAGTATATCAACACTCCATGGACTTGTATAGCAAATTGCTACTTACAGCTCATGTTGGATGGTTGGATTCTGCCTATATTATAATCATGCAGTTGTGATGTCTCAGCCCAGGTTCAAGGAGAATGATCAGTTTGGAAGCATGCTGAGAGTCCACAAGGAGACTTTGGCCCGCTTTGGACATGATGCCAAATATGATTACTGATCAAATGACATTCCTGATGCATACTCCACATTTGATGACTACTCTGATGGAATACATGCTAAGCAAAGCTGTTGGTGACTGTCTGATATTGGCACAATTAAGTTCATTTGCAAAGCACAGCTGACCACAGTGGTCTACAACTATGGATCATAGCAGATGTACAAGCTGCTGAGATATCTTACCGGTAGCTGCTGAGGAAGGCCATCACAGTGATTCAAAGCCAGTCCCAGCTGTACCTTGTGGACTTTGTTGAATGCAAGTGATTATGTGAAATTTCCATCTGGTGGAAATACAATAACTGATGCTAGCTTGTTCCACAAGTTCATTCAGTATTCACAGTTATGGCAAAGTTATTGAATGATTATGTCCACATGAGGTACCTTTCTGGAATGGCATTGAATTGAATATTGTATTTGACATTCTCAACTTATTGAATTTGACTATTTTACACACAATTCTACACAACTATACAATAACTCAATATTAGAATATCTCTAGTGCTACAATCTTTCTCACAGCTTTTCAAATGATGGAATTATCAAGAATACATTATTTCTATACATAAATATAATTTAGATATCTAAATTGAGTATCATGTTGTGCAAACCCTAAATTTAGATATCTAAATTCTCAATATACATTAGGTGAACCTAAATTTAGATATCTAAATTGTGGTTCTCATTTTGGTGATTCTAAATTTAGATATCTAAATTGTGGACTCCATTTTGGTGAACCTAAATTTAGATATCTAAATTTAGAGCCTTATTTGGTGATTCTAAATTTAGATATCTCAATTTAGCATATTTTTTGAAAATTATTTCAATTGATTCAAAATAACAATTCTCTGTTGCAAAAACTGAAATTGATATCCTTAGTTTGAATAGAAATTCATATTCAAACTTTGCTGTGATGGCCTTCAACAAGCAGCATTTTTTGTGGATATCTTGTATATTTCGACTGGTAGAGTAGAATCCTACCTTGGATAAGAGCATGCAGCTTGTTGTGCAAAGTGGAAGAAAGTATGGTTCAGCATCCTGATTGGGTATGTCATGAGGGCAGAGTGTGGTTGTGGTTGCAGACCCTGTGTGCTCACTTATGATTTGGATGATGTGAGTAGCATGTAGTGGAATATGCTCATATGATCTGTTGTGCCAACATTCTGCAACTCTGCATTGAGCTGTGCTGCTATGTGGTCTTGGAAGTGAACCATGTTATGTGGCTTGATACTAAATCATATGACTGGAAATTGAATCCTTCTGGGATTGACACATTCTTGGTGCTGAGACTCAGTGACATGAAGGTATGTCATGTTGAAGCATGTGATGAATGTACTGGGATCTTCTCATGGAAGTTGACAGCATGCTTACAACTTTGCATGGCAACTGTGAATGTGATTGACCAACAGGTTTGGGTTCAACTTAGAAGTGGCATTGCTTATTTGTGCTTTCACACTGTTTGGCTGCAATGGGTGGCAAGGGACACCAGAAGGGTGGCATGTTTGATGATGCCATGACAACTTCTTCAGAAGGTGTGGTGCAGGAACACTACCACACCACCTATCTTTATGGTCGTGGAAAGCTTTGGTGGTTGGAGGTGTATGACAATGGTTGGACAGAATGGAATCATGTATGCAATACATACATGTCAGTGATGGAAAGAGAACTTTGCTCACACAATCTTAGTGACATCACTTTCACCCATGTGGTTTCTATCATCCACATCTACTAATTGGTTGCTTTACACATGGCAGCTGCCACCAAGGACTGATGTGGAGAAGTCCATTATGGACTGCAAGGGCCTGGGTGTGATGAGTGACCGTATTTTTTACATAACTGTGATCTATAGGGACCATGGCATGACCTATGAAAGGTGGAGCCAAAGAGATCCTGGCCAGTTCCCTGGTGTCCTTGACAAAGGCAAGGGCAAAGGCAAGTGATGATCACATGAGCTACAGGAAAAACAATGCAATTGAGCCTGCATGCCATCACCAAGTGGGCTCACCAAGACAAGTTTGCAATACACAAAGGACTTGAGTACATCTCTATGTGTATGAATATTTGGCTTGCAAATCCTACTAAGTGAATTCTTGAAGTGCTGATGATTCAATCTGTGTGGATATGTGGATGCAAACTGCAACTGTGCATGGATTTGTAGCAGCCTGGTGGCTACACACTGTGGGTGGGAATGCATGTGTGATAAGCCAACAGGCTACAGACTCCTTGTCAGTACATGAAATGGGTGTTGCATACACATAGTGTGCCACTCAGCTTCTGATTCATTGCATGTTGCAATCATGACCTAGATGTGCAGCCTGCTTGATCAAAACCTGCCTTCTGTGTGCGGTTAGTTTGTGCTGCAGTGTGTGACTAGCTATCATGTCAGCTGCTGGTTCCAAGCCTGCTGAAGAGCTGGATATGTTTGGCTACTTTCCATGCTCTCAAAGACCTGATGCTTGGATGGGTGCTGCCTATGTGTTCTTTAATGACTTGGACAAGGAGAATGCCAAGGAAGCTGCTGGCCAGCCATCTTCTACATGTACTACCGCAAATGCTGATGCCAATGACAGGGCTAGGTCTAGATCCAGAAGTGCAAACTCCAAGAAGCCATCTGAACAAAATGTTCAGAAACAGTAGGCTGCATATATGGCTCAGCATGGGCTGGTCATTTTGGATATGTTTTTGTATAAAAGCAGCACAGTTGCAGCACAGTGGTGATTTCAGGTTTCATTTGGACCTGGTTATCTTAGGAGTGCTGCTTAGGATGTGCATGCACTGCATTGGGATGCAAAAACAGTGCATTTCTGCAGCCTGACATGTTACTATTGTCCACAAGTCACCATGCCAGTGCAGAGTCAGACCTTGGCAGTCATGTGAAGCAAACAACTTGCATTTCAAACTGTGCAGTCTCACCACTTGTGTACTGACTTTCTGCTTTGCACCCTTGCTGTCATTGTTGGTTTTGTGATGGGGATCACTATAAGATTGCTGCTACAAAAGCCAGCTGCACCTATACCACACACACACACATTCAAACCTTGCATGCTAAGCCATTTCAGTGCATCACAGGTAGTGAAATTCCTCGGTGTTGTTGCTGCTGCTGTCATGTGGTCAGTTGGTGACATTTGCAAAGAGATCCAAGATGTGTCCAAACTCATAGAGGGCAAGGACACCAATGATTCTTTTGGTCAAGCACTTGTCAAAGGAGTTTGTGCCAAGATCAAGGGCCTAGCTGATTTGCCTCCTGGTGATGCTTTGCAACTCAAAGAGGCTGCGAGGTTTTTACCTGATGCTCACCTCAAGTCCATTGTGGATCAGTTGGAACAAAGATTGACCTATGGTGTGGGTGATGTCAAGCAGGCATTGGTCCTGAAGCCACAGACCCTCTTGCACATTTACAACTACATGACACAGGATGACTGGGTGGAGTTGGACAACCCTAGCACTTCATGGGCTAGAAAGCAAACTGTGGTAGCTTTGAGGCTGAAGAAACTTGGGGTTGCCAGCATGCATGAGCAAACCTGCAAGTCTTGCATGGCACTGTTGGCATGCTCTCTTACAGTTGTGCCTGAAGAAAAGATGATGTATGACATGCTGCAAGAGTTCAAAGCCACTTTTGCAAGCACCATGTGCACTACAAAGTGCAGCAACATTGTCAAGTACCCTGAGCACCCCAAGGAACTTTGTCAAGAAGTGTTTCAAGCTGCTTATGGTTCAGACCAACCATGCCCCAAGGTGATTGACAAGTTCAACCTTGTTGCCAAGAAGGTTGTGCTAAGAAGCACTTCCAAGCACATCAGGCACACCCCTGCCAAAGTCGAACAGGCCCAGTCTGCATCTGCAGGCAGTGCTTCCACTATGAATGACATGGTGAATGGGCAAATGATGCAAATGCTAGGAATGATGAGCAGGTTCATGGGCATGAACATGGGCAATCATGGGGATGGAAGCCACAGTCAGCACCAGCAGCTTCAAGGGCAGAGTGCCCAAGCAGCCCTTCACAACTTCAAGCCAAAGACACAGCTTGCTCTTGGGGATGCACCAGCACCAGAAGCAACCACCAAGGATACTGATTCCAAGCTGGTCCTGCCTTGCAGTACACCTGCCCTTTCTGCCACAGAGCACCCAGATGCTACAACTACTACACCTGCTACCCAGAAAGGCAATAGCAGTGACAGCCTTGAAACCCAGCCTGAGGAACCAGACTATGAAGAAGCAGCATTCACTGCTTTGAAAAACCGACAAGCACTTGCAAAAGCAAAGGCAAAGGCAGGTCCCAAGGCTAAGGCCAAAGGTAAAGCAAAGGCATTGCCAAAGGCTGCTGTCATGAAAAGGCCTTCTAGCAGCAAGGCATCTGCCTCCAAGAAAGCGAAGAAGTTGGATTACAAGGTCCCTCCCCCTTCTGAGGCTCAGCTGAAGAGTACACCTAGGAACTACTATGACAAGCACTACCACAAGTGCAAGCAAATGGCCATTAAGACAGGCTACTCAGAAGAGGAGGCTTGTGAGCTTGCGAAGAATGCCAGAGCTACTGCTGTGGAGCTGTGGGATAACAACTGCAGCTGAGCCATTTGATATTGGGTGCAAAGTGTACTAATCAGTACAGATTTCTTTGCAGGGGTTATCTTAGCTGTGGCAAGTGTATCTCTTAGATGACTTTGCAGCTTAGAAAGCTTTGGCTGGGAAAACTGCTGGCAGCTCACTGCTGGATTTGTACACACCTTTGAAGTGCTACTTGTTCCTGTAAGTGTTGTTCAAGATTGGTGCCAAACAGAGTGTGCAATACTTGCTTGTGATTTTTCATGCAACAATGAATTCATGGATACCAGCTGTGTGGCAAGCCTTTTGGCTAGAAAAGCTTTTGCATCATGATTGTCATTGCTACAAGGCATGCAAGCAACTGTACATGCTGCCATGCAAGCCAGAGGGCTACATGTCTCAGGCCATGCAAGCCAGAAGGCTACATACATGCTTCATGCCATGCAAGCCAGAAGGCTACATGTCTCATGCTATGTAAGCCAGAAGGCCACATGTCTCATGCTATGCAAGCCAGAAGGCTACATGTATCATGATAGTACAAGGCTTTGCACACTTTAGCTACATGTGTGCAGTTGCTTGCAGATTGCAGCCCCTGCTGTGAAACAATGCTTTCCATCCATGTGCATGCCCACTGGCCACAGACATGCCATGAAAATGTGCAACTTGACTAGTGCACTGACTGCTACACTTGCTGCAGCATTATTGCTCAGCTGTTGCTTGCAGCTGTGGTTTGATTTTGCAACCCCACACTACTCAATAATTCTATATGGACATTTGATTGAAGCTTTCTAGTGATACTGAAACATTACAAATACCACTGCAGTTGACAAACTATTGTGTGCATGCTGTTGATTCCAGATTTGTTGTAACTCCCAGTGCCATGGACAGGGATACCAAGCTCAGAAGGTTGCACTATATGGGGAAGAAGTTGCCTCACATGACTGCATCTGCACTTGCAAGTGTGCTGGAAGAAGTGCAAAAACATGGTGCAGTAGTATGGGCCTATGTTCTCTGATGTTGTCTTAGAAGGTGAGCAACCATGCAAAGCTACTATTGTCAATTTTCATGCTCTGCTGTTTGCAGCTTTTGCACAAGGAGGTGGGTTCTACAAGCTGCTGAAGGACACCATGCAAAAAACACCTTGTACACCACATGCACCATACAAACTCATTCTCTATTCAGATGAAGTGGTTCCTGGTAATGCACTAAGCCATGACAACAGGCGAAAATGTTGGCTGGTCTATGCATCCCTGATCCAGTTTGGAGCTGAAGTCTTGAGTCAGGAATGCTCATGGTTGACTCTAGCATGCTGTAGGTCAAGCTTTTTGGCACACTGTTTTGCTGGGATTGGACAGTTGATGAAGGTCATCATCAAGAATATTTTCCAATCAGATATGTGTGATCTGGAAGAAGGAGGCATTGTTTTAAAAGGCCCTGATGGAGAACTTTGTCGAATCTGGATTCAGCTGGGGTGCTTTGTCCAGGATGGGGCAGCACATAGGGCAATGTTTTCTGTGAAGGGCGACAGTGGCACCAGGTGCTGCCTTTTATGCAAAAACATTGTTTCCAGAAGATCAACTCTTACAAGCGAACCAGGAGGTGAAATCTTACTTACAGATAATGTCAAAGAGAAAGATTGTGTGTTCACTTCTGACAGTGACATTTGGAATTCAATCCAAAGGTTGACAGCCAACTATGACATGATGTGCCTGGACATATTGTTGTACTTTTTTTGTTCTGGTGTGGTTTTCTATTGGCTTAAGGTCCTTATACATGCCATGTTGGGGTTTGCTGTTTCTGCCACTGGCCTAGGACCCAAGGTGACTTCAATCTTTGGCAACAAGCAAGTGGCATGAATTACCAGCCACATGGGCTTCTTTTTGATGATTCCTTGCATACTTCTCCAAAGCCTATTCTTCGGCCAGCAAGTCAGTTTATGCATGACTGGATGCATTTGATGTGTGTGGGTGGTGTATGTCAAACAACTATTTACCTCTTTCTTGAATGTGCTGGAAAAAAAACTGGACAGAACTTGTACCCCATGATTGCAGGGTACATGGCTTTGTGGAGATTGCCACAATCCAAGACTATAAACTTACAAGGTTTATTCAGTACCAAGCGACAGAAATCAAACAAAGAAGCTCAGACCTTCAAGTGCAGTGCTTCTGAAGTGCTGGCACTTATGCCAATTTTGGCAATGTTTGTGCTCAATGTCATTTTGAAATCTGGCCATTGTGACAAAGAATGTGAAGCTTTGCTTGCAGTTGCAGATTTGCTGGGGCTTTTACAAGCCATTCCTCATGGATGCACATCCCCTCAGAATATCAAGAGCAAGGTCAGTCAGATCCAGGACAAGTATGAAGACTGTGGCTGGAGTGAGTGGATGCACAGCAAATTCCATTGGTTGGTGCATTTGGGGCACCACCTTGAGAGATTCTCTCTATTACTGAGCTGCTGGGTCCATGAAAGGAAACATCGAATTGTCAAGAGGTATTCCCAAGATATTCAAAACACAAGGAACTATGAAAAGCATGTGTTGGTGCAAGTTGTGGGTCATGATTTGGCCCTTTTGCTGGATGAAGATTATTTTGGGCAACATGCCAGGTTGAAAAAACAATGCAGAGCAACAAAGAAGGTGAACAACCTTTTTGCACAAGTGTGGGGTGAGACTATTGAATCCTGCTATATGTGTGTTTGTGCACATCTGTCTCCTTCTGGATTGGCTAACAAGAAAGATGTGGTGATGCTGAAATCAACAAAACAAATTTGTGAAGTGTGGCTTTTTGCTGAAATCAACGGTGAAAATGTAGCTTTGCTATCTTTTTGGGATGTTCTGGAAAAACATGTTTCACATTGGGTTTGCAAAATGCAAGACAACCCACAATTTGTGAGCACTTCTGAGATCAAATGCTCTCTGTGTCACAGGGTCCTGAAAGGTGACCAGGTGATTGTGCTACTACCAGTGGAATGCAGGTGAAAAAATACCTTGCACTTGTTGCTTGCTTGCCCTGCAATGGTTGCTTTCTATTGGTTGAACCCAAGTGCATCATGATGCATCATGAAGTATCATATGTTTGTTTTGTGAGCTGTGTGCATGCATGCTTTCTTTTGCTGGCCAGCCACATTGGCTACACACAGATTGCTGATGTACAATTAAAAATGTTCAATCAACATGGTTTCAATCAAAAAACAACTTATTTCCATGAAAATGTCGTTGTTTTTTCTTTTTTTTCCCTTAAATAGAGTATAACAAAATCAATTGTCAAGCAATTAGCTGCTTTGCTAAACCCTTAGCTAACTTGGCTAACCCTTTGGCTAAACCCTTAGCTAAGTGGTTATCTTAACCCCTTAGCTAAGGGTTAAGTTAAGCTAAGTCCTTAGCCTATCTAGCAATCACTATAACCTGACCTAGTAAATCCTATAACCTCTGTAAAACTTAGCAACTCCGCGGGCCATCTAAGTACACTGAAGATGTGGCTACGTAAAAGATCTGCCTGTGCTCAAGATCTTGCTAAATTGAAGACGTTGTTACGTTGAAAATGTTGCTACGTTGAAGATGTTGCTACGTTGAAGATGTTGCTACATTGAAGATGTTGATACGGTGAAGACGTTGCTACGTTGAAGATGTTGCTACGTTGAAGATGCTGGTACCTTGAAGCTGTTGCTACGTTGAAGTTGCTGCTACGTTGAAGATGTTGCTACGTCGAAACTGTTGCTACGTCGAAACTGTTGCTACGTCGACTTTGTTGCTACGTTGAAGATGTTGATACGTTGAAGACGTTGCTACGTTGAAGTTGACAATGTTGTTACGTTGAGGAGTTTGCTTCATTGAGGATGTTACTGCGTTGAAGATGTTGCTACGTGGAAGATGTGGCTAGGTTGAAGATGTTGCTACGTTGAAGATGTTGCTACGTTAAAGATGCTGCTACGTTGAAGCTGGTGCTACGTTGAAAACGCTGCTTCGTTGAAGATGTTGCTACGTTGAAGACGTTGCTACGTTNTTGATACGTTGAAGATGTGGCTGCACGAAGATGTGGCTACGTGAAAGATCTGGCTGTGTTGAAGATTTTGCTACATTGAAGACGTGGATTCGTTGAAGTTATTGCTACGTTGAAGATGTTGCTACGTTGAAGATGTTGCTACGTTGAAGCTGATGCTACATTGACAAGTTGCTTCGTTGAAGATGTTGATGCATTGAAGANTTGCTACGTTGAAGATGTTGCTACGTTGAAGATGTTGCTACGTTGAAGCTGATGCTACATTGACAAGTTGCTTCGTTGAAGATGTTGATGCATTGAAGATGTGGATACGTGGAAGATCTGCCTGTGTTCAAGATCTGGCTACATTGAAAACGTTGTTGCGTTGAACATGTTGCTACGTGGAAGATGTGGCTAGGTTGAAGATGTTGCTACGTTGAAGATGCTGCTACGTTGAAGACGTTGCTACGTTGAAGATGCTGCTACGTTGACATCGCTGGTACGTTGAAGCTGTTGCTACGTTGAAGATGTTGCTACGTTGAACATGTTGCTATGTCGAAACTGTTGCTACGTCGAAACTGTTGCTACGTTGANGGTACGTTGAAGCTGTTGCTACGTTGAAGATGTTGCTACGTTGAACATGTTGCTATGTCGAAACTGTTGCTACGTCGAAACTGTTGCTACGTTGACAGTGTTGCTACGTTGCAGATGTTGCTATGTTGTTACGTTCAAGTTGACAATGTTGCTAGGTTGAGGATGTTGCTACATTATCACCACCCCTTTAGTGGGGGGGCACCTACCCAAAATGTAATAGGCATTTTAAACGTGGTTTTAGGGGGGGGACGTTCTAAATGTAATAAGGCAATTATCAAAATTTTGACCTTAATAATGTACCTTAAAATGTAACGGTTACATTTTCAAAAATGGGAAACAAAAAATGTAACAAATGCAAGCAAAAATGTAACATGATGACATAAAGGTCTTCAAATAGCTGCAGAATTGCATAGTCAAAAATGTAATCTGAAAGTTTGTAGGACCCCTATATGCAAGGANGTCTTCAAATAGCTGCAGAATTGCATAGTCAAAAATGTAATCTGAAAGTTTGTAGGACCCCTATATGCAAGGAAACCTTCATATATTCTACATTTTTTTTTATCATTTCAACATGTAGTATAGCTGTAATTGAAGTACATAATATCTTGCATTTTTTGGGGAAATATTTGAATCTCAAAAAAATGTAATTTGATATGCGGAAGGTCATAAAAACATAAACCTGAGGCCCATAATTCCTTGCAAAAAGTCATCAAACAAGACAGCAAAAGATATACTAAACACATGTAGCCGCATGTAGCCATCATATACCTGAGGTCCATAATTCCTTTTAAAAAGTGCTCCAACAAGACAGTAAAAGATATAATCAACACATGTAGCCATCACATACCTGAGGTCCCTATTTCCTTGTCAAAAAGGAAAACCAAGTCATGCAAAAAAATGGAAAACCATGTCTGCAACTATCTGAACTCAAACGTACCTCAANTTCCTTGTCAAAAAGGAAAACCAAGTCATGCAAAAAAATGGAAAACCATGTCTGCAACTATCTGAACTCAAACGTACCTCAATTGTACCTCAAATGGACTTCAAATGTACCTTTACGTTTTGATATTTGGGGGTACATCAAGGTATTACCCTGAATCAATTGTACCTCAAATGGACATTACCTTCGGACAGTTTTTCGGACATTTGCCAATTATGACCTTCCCCCCCCCTCCGCCCCTGGGAAAGTAGGGGGGGCGGCGACACACGGAATCTACGGACATTACTCTCCGAACCCCCCCCCACTGCTAAAATGCAATCCGGCCAGAGCTAAGGGGTCGACTTAGGGGGGTCCTTCCGTTTCCCGTAAGACATCTCAAAAGAGGGGGGAAGAGGGTCTGAGAAATTGCCCGTTACATTTCGGGCACGTCCCCCCCCAAATGGCCACTAAAGGGGTGGTGATGCTACATTGAGGATGTTACTACGTTGAAGATGTTGCTGCGTGGAAGATGTGGCTAGGTTGAAGATG
>BGPT01000479.1:273773-307725 GCA_003297045.1 Symbiodinium sp. clade C Y103 | reverse complement strand
GACCGCTGACTAACTTTTTCACTGCATATTGCTACCAGGAGCCGCAACTGATTGCGACAGCAAGTCGTGACAACTTCAGTCACAAATGAGATCTGAATGCAAAAACTGACATCAGTGAAGGCAAGATGCAACAGCCAAAAATCACANCTGATTGCGACAGCAAGTCGTGACAACTTCAGTCACAAATGAGATCTGAATGCAAAAACTGACATCAGTGAAGGCAAGATGCAACAGCCAAAAATCACAATTTTGGGGAATTGTATATTTTATTGAATGGTTAGTGATGATTTTGGATTTTATATTTGAATATTTATGAATTAGGGGCCGATTGGGGAATAATTTGGAGAAATTAATGGAATATTATTAATATTTATTTATTTATTGTTTTTTTTAAATATCTATTTTTTAATATAAATTTATTTTTATTTATATTTTTTTATTTTTTTGAATTTTTTTAATATATTAAATATTAAAATATAAATATAGAATATAGAATCTTATTGAATTATTAATTAAATATTATATTAAAAATTATTATACAAATTTAAGGAGATTGATAATTTTTCTTATTTTATAATATTTTAATTTAAAATAATATTATGATATATATAGATATTTATGATTTTTTCTTAAAATTATTATAAATTGATTAATTTATTATAATATATAATTATAATATATAATAATATATAATATTGGATAATATAAGATAATAATTTATGGAATGAGGAATAAATTCTTTGGGATTTATTAAATTAATATTATTTATTTTTCTTTTTTTTCTTATATTTTGATGGATTGTTGCGAGCTTATTGGGATGGGATTCTGACGATTTTTCCGTGGGTAATATATTCTTATTAAAAAAATATATTATATATTTAATTTGAATTATAATATTTAAAATAAAACAATTAAATTTCTAAATATATTTATTTCCGAGAGCGAAATTTTAAGATCCTTAATATTTAATATTCATTTTTTTTTTTCGTTTGGCGATCCTTGTTGATAGTTTGGGTCGGGAAATAGAAATATTTTCGTGAAAATTCCGCGAAAATTTTACGAAGGAACGGACGAAATGAAAAATGTATATTTAACATAATAACTTAAGGAAAATTTAAAAAAATATAATTAGCAAAATCAAATATGTCCTCAGAATGGGAATCAAATATTAATAATATTATTAAGAAATAATTCGTAATAATTTGATATAATTTGATATTTAATATATATATATAGTAGATATTTTTCCAAACAAAATGATTAATCAAATTAAATTCCTCCATAAATTATAAAAAAATGTAAAAAAAATAAATATCCATCAATTTTTTTAAAATAATGTATATATCTAAAAGAGGTGGAAGTTTCAGAATAGGAAACCTATAGGAGAGGTTCGTTGTTGTGAGTCATGGATGGCAGAGCAGATCCATTGATGGATCAAAAGGTGGTTGGAGCGTCCATCTATCTGCCTGCCTAATTAACTAACCAATTGATTGACTGATTGACTAACTAACTAACAAACTGACGAACAAACTGACAAACTGACTAGCTGACTAACTGACTAACTGACTGACTAACTGACTAAGTGACTAAGTGACTAAATAACTAAGTGACTAACTGACTAACTGACTAACTGACTAACTGACTAACTCACTAAGTAACTACCTAACTAAGTAACTAATTCACTAATTAATTAACTAACTAACTAACTGACAAACTGACAAATTGACAAATTGACTAACTGACTAACTGACTAACTGACTAACTGACAAACTGACTAACTGACTAACTGACTAACTGACTAACTGACTAACTCACTAACTCACTAACTCACTAACTAGCTCACTAACTAACTAACTAACTAACTAACTAATTAACTAACTAACTAACTAACTAACTAACTAACTAACTAACTAACTAACTAACTAACTACATAACTTACTAAGTGACGAACTGACTAACTGAGTTCCTGACTAGCTAACTAATTAACTAGCTGACTAACAAACGAACTAACTGACTAATTGACTAACTGAGTAACTGACTAACTGACTGACAAACTAACGAACTAAGTTGTTAAGTTGTTAAGTGGTTAAGTTGTTAAGTTGTTAAGTTGTTAAGTTGNACTAACTGAGTAACTGACTAACTGACTGACAAACTAACGAACTAAGTTGTTAAGTTGTTAAGTGGTTAAGTTGTTAAGTTGTTAAGTTGTTAAGTTGTTGAGTGGTTAAGTGGTTAAGTGGTTAAGTTGTTAAGTGGTTAAGTTGTTAAGTTGTTAAGTTGTTCAATTGTTAAGTTCAATTCAACAATTCAACAATAGTTGTTCAATTGTTAAGTTGTTAAGTTGTTAAGTTGTTAGTTCAGTTAGTTAACCGACATCTCAAAATTTGCTGAAAACCCTCAATTTTTGACACTTTTGACTTCCAAATGTGATTGGCGCCACAACGGCGTGCACTTTTTCGACATCGGATGGCCATCGAATCGTCAAAAAGTGCTCCGAACCCCTCACATTTTGACGATTTTCACTTCCAAATGTGCTTCGCGCCACAGCGCGGTGCACTTTTTCGACATCTCAACTTCCAAAAGTGCTCCGGTGCTGACAATTTTTAACACTTTTTACTTCCAAATGTGCTTCGCGCCACAGCGCCGTGCACTTTTTCCGTATCTCAACTTCCAAAAGTTGTCCGAACCTGTCAATTTTTAACACTTTTTATTTCCAAATATGCTTCGCGCCACAGCGCCGTGCACTTTTTCCACATCTCAACTTCCAAAAGTGCTCCGAGACTGACAATTTTTTAACACTTTTTATTTCCAAATGTGCTTCTCGCCACAGCGCCGTGCACTTTTTCCACATCTCAACTTCCAAAAACGTCCCGAACCCGACAATTTTTAACACTTTTTACTTCCAAATGTGCTTCGCGCCACAGCGGCGTGCCATTTTTCATCTCTCATCTGCCAAGATGTCTCCGCACCCGCCGCTTTAGCGAGCCTACTTTTCGACCCTCCGGAGCCACAAAACATTGGAAAAACACAGGATTTCGCGACTTTCCTACCTTTTCGCGCACCTGCATCTCTTCTCTTCTGACTTTCTCATCTCTTATCTTCTCTCTTCTCTGAAAGAGTAGAGACTAGAACTCACTTCTGACTTTTCTCACCTCTGCTTTTCAACTGTCCATATTGTCGGAAGGTTTAGCTTCTAAATTTCCTTCGATAAATCAAAATCCTCATATCTAGTGAATATCACAATAATTGGTAAATGGATATTCATCCCATTAAAATAGCTATTAATAGATTTTGATATATCCAAAATTCTTAAATATATATATATATATATTTATAATATTTATATTTATATCTTTAAAATTATAATGATTATGAATGAATTTAATATTTAATATTTTTTTGAATATAAATATAGATATATTTTTAATCATTATTCTAATACATATTAGAAAAAAATATAGATATATAAATTAAATTATATTTGAAATTTTATTGATATATATTTCAAAATTATATATATATCTTTATTTAAAAAGAAATAAACAGAATTATTTTAATAGATATTTTGTTTATAATTGAGATTAGATTTAACCATCTTTAATTAGAATATATAAATATATTTATTATAATATTTATTAAATTGATTTTTATTAAATATATATATTTATATATTTGAATTTATTTGAATTATTTATATTTACTAAAATATAGGAAAAGAAATAATAATAAGATAAAGGAATGAGAATATAAGGAAAAATAAGAGGAAAAGAAAAAATAAGAATATATATATATATATTATATCATTATATATTTATATTTGAATATTGATCATTAATTTTTTTTAAAAAATATATTTTTATTATCAATATTATTAATATATATATATATTATCTATGATTTATAATTATATATTTGATTTGAATAATATTTGAAAAAAAGAAATATATATTGAATTATATTTATTATATATCATATATATTATATATATAAAAAAAATATATTATGATATGATTATTTTATATATATATATTTTTAAATATATTATTTAATTAACTATATTTGATAAATTATGTTATATTTGATATATCATATTCTAATTAAATTATATATAAATAATTTAGAGAAATTTGGGAATATAATTTTAGAAAATATGATAAATTTGAAAAAAAAATCATAATTAAATTATTCATTGATTTTTCTGAATTATTATTTTCATTAATATATTTATACTAATTTAAATTCAACATATTATTATATATTATTTTATTTCATTTATATTTCAATAATTTATTCTAATATATATATATATAAATCTAAATATAATTTCAAATTTCAAATTATTATTTTTCATCTTTATCTTAATATATTTATTAAATTATTTATTTTTAGATCTTTAATTAATTCATAATCTATATCAATATATATTTCCCCACCTGCCAGGTGAGGGTTACTAGATTTTATCGCAACTGACCGGGGGTGGACGTCCTCCTCCTTCTCCTCCTCCTCCCGCCTCCTCCTCGAGGAGCGGTCGAGGTCTAGCGTTGTCCGTGACGGCCTGGAGTAGAGCCAGCTCCAGATCGCAGTGGGCACTGCCGGACTTCAGCTGCCAGCCCCAGATTGCAATGGGCACTGCCGGACTTCAACCGCGAGCTCCAGATCCCAGTGGGCACTGCCGGACCTCAATCGCGAGCTCTAGATCCCAGTGGGCACTGCCGGACCTCAACCGCGAGCTCCAGATCCCAGTGGGCAACGCCGCGAGGGCCAAAGTCCAGTGGGCAGCGCCGGACCTCAACGGCGAGCGCCCGAACCCAGTGGGCAACGCCGGACCTCAACCGGGAGGCTCGGATTGCAGTGGGCAACGCCGGACCTGAACCGCCAGATAGAACGCCAGAAAGAATGTCAAATAGAATGCCAGAAAGAAAGCCAGAAAGAATGTCAGAAAGATATGTCAGATAGAATGCCAGATAGAATGTCAGATAGAATGCNGTCAGAAAGATATGTCAGATAGAATGCCAGATAGAATGTCAGATAGAATGCCAGAAAGAATGTCAAATAGAATGCCAGAAAGAAAGCCAGAAAGAATGTTAGAAAGATATGTTAGATAGAATGCCAGATAGAATGTCAGAAAGAATGCCAGAAAGAAAGCCAGAAAGAATGTCAGATAGAATGTCAGATATAATGCCAGAAAGAATGCCAGANGAATGCCAGATAGAATGCCAGATAGAATGCCAGACAGAATGCCAGATAGAATGTCAGATATAATGCCAGAAAGAATGCCAGAGAGAATGTCAGATAAAATTGCAAATAGAATGCTAAACAGAATGCTAGAAGGAATGCCAGATAGAACGCCAGATAGAATGCCAGAAGGAATGTCAGGCACACAGCAGAGAGAGTGTGCAATTGTAGAATGGAAGAATGTTGTTTTCAGGCAGTGATAAGTTTGACATATGCATGTTGTGAAGGATAGGCTTGAGGTAGTGTGTTGTGTGGATGCCGATATTAAGATGGCATGAAAAGGATCATTTGTTTATCCATTGAGAATGACGATATTCATCTATTTTCCGATCCAATGATCGTTTTGAATTCCATCAATTTCCATGAAGAATTATCATTTTGGCTTTCAGCATCATTTAATAATCATTTTCTGCATCGAACCCAGCTGCTTTGTTTCATTNTGAAGAATTATCATTTTGGCTTTCAGCATCATTTAATAATCATTTTCTGCATCGAACCCAGCTGCTTTGTTTCATTGCGCTGGCTCAACAGTGATTGTGAAGATGTTTTGGCATGTTTATTTCTTCAGGCGCATCTGCCAGGCCTATCTCCTCTTTAGACATCTTTGGCATGTTTATTCTTCACCTATATCTGCCAGGCATGTGCTAGCCTGTAGACATGTTTTGACATGTTTATTTCTTCAGCCCACCTGTCAGGCATGCGATCCTCTTTGGACATGTTTTGGCATATTTATTTCTTCAGCTGCACCTGTCAGGTATGCGCTCCTCTTTAGATATGTTTTGGCATGTTTATTCCTGCAGCCGCACCTGTCAGGTATTTGCTGGTCATTGGAAATATTTTGGCATGTTTATTTCTTCAGCCACACCTGTCAGGTATGTGCTGCTCTTTGGACATGTTTCGGCATGTTTATTTCTTCAGCTGCACTTGTCAATTATATGCTGCTCTTTGGACATGTTTCGGCATGTTTATGTCTTCAGCTGTACTTGTCAGGTATGCCGCTCTTTGGCCATATTTCGGCATGTTTATTTCTTCAACTGCACTTGTCAGGTATGTGCTGCTCTTTGCACATGTTTCGGCATGTTTATTTCTTGAGCTGCACTTGTCAGGTATGCGCTCCTCTTTAGATATATTTTGGCATGTTTATTCCTGCAGCCGCACCTGCCAGGCATGTGCTGCTGTTGACACATGTTTTGGCACGTTTATTTCTTCATTCGAATTTGCCAGGCATGTTGTGCCAGCCGAACATGTGTGTTTTTTGGACAATTACTGGATTCGATGACACGTTTGCAAGCTGTTTGTTGATGACATTATACACANGCATGTTGTGCCAGCCGAACATGTGTGTTTTTTGGACAATTACTGGATTCGATGACACGTTTGCAAGCTGTTTGTTGATGACATTATACACATTGATGATATTATTATTTACAACGCATTGTTTGCAACGCTTACTGCACAATGATTTCACTTGTTGTGTTTTCACATATGTGCTGGCAGGTCGCAATGACGCAACGCTGAAACAATTTGGGCGTCACAAAGTGGAAAAAAAAGGGAGCGACACGCGATCAGTTGTCTGGAACAGCGATCACTTAATAGTTTCAACCTAAAATGTCAGTATATGCCATGGTGGGGATCACTCGAAGTAAAGTAATTAGATTATCCCCCTTGATTAAGGGATATTAATATTTTTCCCCATCATTCCATAAAAATATAATTTATAAAATAATTGGGACCCCCTATTTTATTATGTAATAAATTCTATTTGGAGATATATATTATGGAAGGATATCTTTATATTAAATATCCGGTCAGATATACAAAAAATCATATTGCCGCTATATTAGAGAAATCACATAATACTAATATATTAATAAAATATTAAAAATTATTTTAATTAGAATAAATCAAATAAATTAAATAATTAATTTATTTTTTTCCATCTCTTTCCATCTTTTTCCATTTCATTCGAATTTTTTCAATTCTTTCCCATCCAGCCAAAATAAATCTATATTCAATAGCCTCATATTCAATCCATAAATATTTATAATTCATTTTTATAAAATACATATATATATTCTAAATTCATCAAGATTCACCAAATCTTGAAATCCACCATCCAACCTCCCAATCTTATATAAAGATTTATTTGAGAAACAACTTAGATATAATTAATTCTAATTATTTATATTATATATTTCTAAATTTTTACCTAATAATATCAAGAAAAGAACATATATTTTTAGATCATAAATTAAATTCCCAATTCTTTATTTTAAAAAAATCCTTAATTTTCTCGATTGGTTATATATATATATATTCCATTCTAAATAGCAAATAAATTATATTATTTTATTTAATTTCAAAAATAAAATAAAATAATTAATTCTAATTTTTTTCCTAATAACTTAATTCCATATCATTTTAATTCATTATTATATAAATCAAATATATATAAATATTATATATAATATATTAAAAAATATATTAAAAAATATATATAACAATAAAAAGATGCCCAATATAAAAAAGTAATGCCCGAAAATTCTAGGGATCCTGTTTCCGGTGCTTCGCATCGTCACGGGGAAATTCTTAAAAAGCTGCAGTTAGCCACTTCGGCGCTTCGCATTTGTAGGAAAAACATCTGCAAGCTCTAAACTTCCCGTCTCCGGAGCTCCGCATTTTATAGGCGAAACACTCAAGCCCTAAAGTTCGTGTCTTCGGCGCTTCGCATTTGCGAGATGCAGCTCTACAGCTCAAAGCTCCCGTCGTCGGAGCTTCGCATTTTCGGGGGGAAACACATGGAAACGCTGCAATTCTAAAGCTCGCGTCTTCGGAACTTCGTGTTTGCAGGATAAAGTTTTGCAGCTGCGAAGCTCCTGTCTTCGGAACCTCGCGTCTTCAGGATGAAGCTCTAAAGCTCCCGTCTTTGGAGTTTCCCGTCTTCGGGGTGAAGCTCTGCAGCTCTAAACCTCCCGCTCTGAAGTCGAAGCTTCGCGTCGTCGGGGTAAAGCTCTGAAGCTTCCGTCGTCGGGGCTTCGCGTTTTCGGGGTGAAGCTTTGAAAATTCCGAAGCTCCGGTCGTCGGGGTGAAGGTCGGAAGTTCGAAAGCTCCCGTCTCCGGACCTTCGCATCTTCGGGGTAAAGCTCTGCAGCTCTGAAGCTCCCGTCTCCGGGCCTTCGCATCTTCGGGGTGAAGGTCTAAAAGCTCTGAAGCTTGCGTTTTCGAAGCTTCGCGTCTTCAGGGTTTAAGCTCTGAAGCTCTGAGCTCGCGTCTTCGGAGCTTCGTGTCTTCAGGCTGAAGCTCTGAAGCTCTGAAGCTCCCGTCTTCGGAGCTTGAAGCTCTGAAGCTCTGAAGCTCCTGTCTTCGGAGCTTCGCATCTTCAGCGTGAAGCTCTGAAGCTCCTGTCTTCGGAGCTTCGCGTCTTCAGGGTGAAGGCTCTGAAGCTCTAACTTCGGTTCAAATTTCGAGAAAAATTCCCGGTGGAGTCAAAATCCCGAAGCACCAAATTTCGGGAAAATTTCGCGGTTAAGTCAAAATCCCGAAGTAGCAAGTTTCCTGGAAATTTGCCACTTTAGGAATTTCCGAAATCGCTAAATTTCGGTGAAAATTGGGGAAAATCGTCCGAAAATTTCCGGGAAATTTCGGACTTTTGGCATATTTACATTATGTATTGGGTCCATTCCGGCTACAAGTTTGGGGTTTCCGACAGAGGCGCCCACTTTTTCGACAAGGGTATCGTTTTATGTAATAAAAAAAAGTAATAACACATAATTTTATCATTATTACTATTATTTTCTGAATCAAATAGATAAATATATATATATATAAAATATATAGTATGTCTTATATTCCAAATTCAATGTATATAAGCCACAATCAATATTTAGTAAATAATTCCTAATCATCAGAGCTTAAAACATATTATCCACATTTTTCATCATTTTCCACTATCAACAATTTTTTCGTATTAGACTATATATATTATTGCTTTCCAAGCCTCAAATCAATTTCGAAACATAAAGAGGCTTTGAATAGTACTTTCCATTGCGGTGATTTTGGTTGTAGCTCATATCATTATACTAAACATCTTATAAATTTACCTTTTTAGTTTTATACTCCCATCCGCCCTAATCCGCCCTACACTCGATACTCTGTACTCTACACTCCACAGTCCAGACTCCGCTCGCCATACTTCCCACTCCCCACTCCATACTCCACACTCCACGCTTTTCAACTTGACAGCTCTACAACTTTGCCCTCCGCACTTTACACCCTGCTCTCCACACTGGACACCCCACATTTCACACTCCACGCTTTACGCTCCCAATTCCCCACTCCTTACTCCTTACTCCAAGCTTTGCACTCTACACTCCCCACTCCGCATTCCACACTCTCCGCCCCACACTCTACGCTCTCTCTAATCCATATTTTCACTCCGCGATCTACACTCTACTCTACGCTCCATGATCTACACTCTACACTTTACACTCCACACTCTAGAGTTCCGCCTATGCTCGTCACTCCCCACCCCTCCTCACTCCACACTCTACACTTCACTCTGTTCACGGCTCCCCACTCTAGAGTTCCCCTCCGCATTCGTCACCCCCACTCCCCACTCCACGGCCTGCAATGGGAGGGTCACAAGGGAAGGATGTACAAGACTGCTGCATAAAGTTGTTTTTACACAAGTGTTTTACGGGATGTGATGTGCATTCCAGTTCGTGGGCTCATTTTTTGCCCACCAACCTATGTCTATCAAACCTTTTCATCTTTCTCTCCCAGGTGACCTTGCTGCACCATAGCTTCATCTCTATGACAGCTAGCTTGGATAATCTCACATATATCTGACCTATCTCTATTACCAAACTTATCTCTTTCAAATGCGCCTCTCAAACCAATCTGTATCAAACTCACTTTTCTCTGACACATCTCTGAAAACTTCTCGTTGTCAAATTTCTTTGTACCAAGTTTAACTGCCACGACATTCATCGCTTTGCGAAATGAAATTCTGTATCTAGGACCTTTCTCGCACCTGCTCGCCGCAGGAATGATGAACATATGAGGTCACCAGTCCTTCATTTTATTTACAGCAAAGTAAGATACCATTCTACTATCAAACATCAAATAGTTGAAAGCATATGTGCGCTCAATATTTTTATTTCCAACTCATTAGTTCAATTCTTTGCAATTTTGCGGTCTCCTGCAGTCATGTCCGTTTTCACAAAAGGAAGGTTAACAAAGCCAGGGAGCAGGATGACGGAACGGAAGATAGGAAGACCCGGAGAGAAAGAGAAAGGCGAAGACATTGATAGAGCAGAAGGACATAGAAGGACACTACAAAAACAAGTAGCATTAGATTTAGGGAAAAAAGACACATGGCAGAGAGAAATGCAATACAGCTCCCAGTATCTATAGTACTACTGTGTCACCAGCAGACCATCCATCAGCAACAGCAAAAATCATGGTGGTCATCACCGGCACCTCTGTCTAACTACTCACTCCAGAATCTAACTATCGTAGCGGGCGCCAACGAATAAGCCGCAGCCAAGCGGAAACTCTTCGCCGAAAGTTTTGTACCCTGTGGTGTCATCAAACATGGCTGGCTGGGAAATACCAGAAATAAATGGCGATTGCACTGGGAAAATGATCGAACTAAATGGGGGTTTGTTCCTGTGGTCTTACACATACCTTCCATCTGTTGTGCTTCTGTGGTGTGGCCAAGGATCTAGGATCGCAGGATCCAAGTGAATTCAAGAAAGGGTATGGAAACCGAACCAGAACCAAAGTCACCACGGCTGCAAGATGTTCTTGGGGTGCACCAAGCCGTAAATTTCAGACCCACTCTGACAGAGACCATCAAATAGCAGACCATTGGAGTCCAGACTTCAGCAATCCACATGTACAGCTATTCCTGCTTCCCGCCGCCCCTGCCAGTTGAGATGGATCCCAAGAACGAGTTTGGGGGGTGCTGCTTGGATATGGCCTTTTTTGGGGGGTTCATGCATGATTGTTATATCTCATTTTGCTTGGAAATATCTGCTGCTCATGTATGTACATAAGCAGACAGCAAAGGCGTGTACATGCATATGCACATACCTGCATGTCTCAAGAACAAAAACGATCCATTATTTTGCTGATATATAAATACGAACTTAAAAATTACAATAAGTACAAACATACATACGTACGTACGTACTTTCATACATACATAGATACATTACATACCATTCCAGCCCATTCCATATCATTCCATGCTGTTCCATACCATTCTATACCGTTCTATTCCATACCATTGCATACCGTTCTATACCGTTGCACACCACTACATGCGAATACATAGACCTACATACCATTACGCACCAACAGGCACCAATACATGCCATTACATATCATCGCGTGCCATTGCAAACCAGCTCGTGGCATTATGTTACATCACATTACATATACAAATATGCATATGTACAAAGCCTCTGAGAATCAATTCGCCCAGCCGCAGTAGAAAGTTGTCTACGCAGTGATATTCGGCAACAACTTTTCTCTACTTATATCCTTCCACGCAGAAGAAAAGTATGCAAATTTACAATTTTTCATAGTGATTCGCAAACAAGACTTGTATGCATGTATGCATGACATTCAATTGCATTACCGTAAAAAACTGCATGTTACATTACATTACGTCAGCTTGCGTTACATTGCACTACATTAAATTACATACATGTGTGTGAGCCACGGAAAGTATCGTTTACATCACATACTCGATGGGGTATTCCAATATTCCTAACTCATTCTCCATTCCTGTGCTACCGTTCTTTCTTCCTGACCTCGTTCTCCAACGCTGCGCCCGCTTTTTGATAGCTACATGCTTTGCATGCAATGCCTACCTGGTTCTTCTGGGTGTTGCGGGCTCGTTTCACGACCTACTTGCGCTGTTTTCGACAAGTGTACGCCCCCAAGACTGCTCTTCACTTCGCCAACCAAAAGCCTTCACTCGTCCATATGTATATATATATACATACTTGTTTTTTCATATTCATATCATTAGCACATGCAGCAAAATATCTATGCATATATATATATATATACACATTCAAAAAATGCAGAATTACACACATCTACATATTACAATATATATATATATGTATTAAATCTAAATATACATATATACATATATCAATCAAGTAGCCTATACATATATCAACCAAGAAAATGGACGCGTCGCTGGGCACCTTATGCCCAGCTGTCGGCCGCACGGCGCGATGGGTCTTGAGGCCTCGAGAAACGATGGGGGTCCAGGGAGACGATCATCATTTTCCGGTAGGGTTCTTATAAACATGGCGTAGAATCCGTTCATAAGAACCCTACCATAGAAAAATATAGTTTTACCATTTTTCTATGGCGTTCTATGTTCTTTATAGGGTGAACACATAGAAAAATGGTAAAACCATAGATATAAGCATTGCATTTTTAATGAGGGATGCATAAACACATTGCATTTTTTATGGCCATATCTATTGGGGTATTGTATCCCCATGATGAAGTAGGGGATGGTTCAAAATTCTCAACATCCAAAAGGGGTGGTTTAAGTTCGTGAGAAAGACCGCTTTTGTGGGTGTATTGGTTCAGATAGAGCATTGCTTTTGAGAACAGTTAACGTATGAGTCAAGAAACCATGATCAACCTTAGATGATCCCCTCCAAGAAATCAGCAATTTGTGATGCCCCTTGAAGATCATGGTAACAGAAATAAGTTGTTATAAGTTGTATCGAACTTTATATACTCAGAAATACTAAATACGGCGCTGTAAAAAGCTTCTGTTTAAAGATGATCTGCCTTTTCCAGGCAGTGCTTTATGTTCAACAATCAATGGTGAGCTGATGTAAGTGGCATCATTTCTCACGCAACAACATAATTAGATGACGCGGAAGCGACGAGTATTTGGCTAATTGGATGGATGCTGTTCACTGCTGCGCAGGTGTTTTTGATGGATGCGCACGAGACGGGTACAGAATGAGTAAAACATGTTTCACTGATGAACCAGAACACTTATATATGATTATATATATATATATATATTTGAACTTTGGGTCCCTGATGGGTGCAAAGCAAAAGCATGATGTCCAAACTACAAGACTCATGCTCAATCATCGCGGCAAGGGTGTCTGGCAGTGTATGGTCTTTGAAATCCCCTCGACTTGAAAATCAAGGGAGAGCATCTCAAGGTGTCTTGCGAAATTGGCGGCAAACAACTCTTTGCGAAACAAACGGGCGATCTAAAGGGTAAACTCAGTTCCCTGCAACCATTTTGATACTAGCATAAAAAATGAATATAAATTCAATTCAAACATCATATCAATCCTGGTATCATCCACGTTATACCTTATCAATCCTACCATATCCCCATTATATCACCATTTTTGTCAGTTAAGTCATGTATCATCTTCGATTCACAACCATCATTTCCAGTGCAAAGCACCGATTTGCCGCATCTAAACCTAAACTGCTTGCATCCGGCCCCCACCACCTGGCGGCGTTCACAAAGGCCTTGGCACTGCTGGTGACCATTTTGTAACTGGTATCGTCATACCCCCAATCAATGGGATTTCATAGGGATTTAATGGTGATTTAATGGTGATTCAATGGGGAGCAATGGTGATTGATAAGCCCCATCCCTGCGGATGATCAATGGTCAGTGATTACCCACAACGGTGTCATCAAACATGGCTGACAAATCCCCGAACTAAATTGCCATCTATATAGGGGAACATCATACATTGGGAACTTTCCAGCAAGCTATGTTTGATTACCAGATTGTGCAATAATAGGTTTCAATCCGTCGCGGTATTGTCTACAATCCCATGCTTGGGTTTTATGTTTATATCATCCATAGTCGCCACTTTAGTAAACAATCAACAACAGGCGGTCCCTAGCTTGTAGCAAACATGAACACATGTCACGTCAAATGTCATAGGAACAAATGGTACCCTCCATAGCAATAAACAAACGTTTTTTGAAATCATTGTCCGCCATCAATTTGAGGAAATTTTGGATTCCATTGCAAGCCACACAACGCACCTGCTGATCATTGACTGATGCGCGAAAATTCACAATACCCCATCTTCAGTATATGTTTTTCACATCTATTACATCTATTGTGGTCTGAAAACAAACTTTTGCGCCTGTCTCCTTTGCAAAATGATTTTGGACTCTTTCGGAGGCAGGACGTCATTGAGTTTTGAGAAGCTAGAAGCATGTGCGACCAAATTAACAACCCCTCACAGGAGCAACATTTTTCACCAAACCATAGCTGGTCCATGGCATGTTGGGGAGTAAAAACCTTCCCTGTGTTGGATGTACTGAAAAATCGCCTCAAATATGACCTTCCCATTGTGTACCGACTCCTCCAGGTCTTTTTAAGCGCAGAATTCACCATTCACCAGTTGACCTGGTACCTTTCTCTGCGAAAATCTGACTACTTGGTAGCGGAAAGTGGTTGATTCTGCCCTCGGCAAGACAGAATACCAGCAGCTGCTTGGGCATTCTCTGCGTGGCGTTCGCGTCTGGCTGTTCCTCAGAGTCACGTTGGAAAATGGATAGGGCATGGTGAGCAACTGGCTCCAATGTGTTGTACAATGTTATACATAATTGTTGTGTCATCCTGATGAACTTCCCTTTTTTGTGAGTGGGTTCTGTCCCTTCCTTTCAATGTGAGTTTTGCATATATATCCGTTGATGTTGGAACTGGCCTGCAACAGTCTCGCTTTTGGCTATCCCCCATGGTCCCGCTAACACTGATGGATTTTAGATTCCACAACAGAAACCAACACCCTGATGCAAATTCTGAATGTAAACTGGCACAGTATCCATGACCGTGGCTAAAACTCTTTGACCTTGTCATTGAAAGCATCCCGGTCATTCTGGCACCACTACAAGGCTGGATGTCATTCGGCTGGATGGCTCGGAAAGGTCTGGCATCCACCAGCCGATGATCCGCGACTTGATCCGTTTGTGGATGAACGCCAGCCACTAGGTTTGCAAGAGCAGATGCGCTGCCACCAACCTTGGAGCCGCAACGTGTAAAGTCAACCATATCTCCATGGAAAAAAAACTGTTTGAACATCAAGAGCAACCTGCATCCCAACATCCAAAAGTGATGAGTACTGCACTTGGTCTGACATACCAAAATCTTCCAAAAACTTAATTTGAGACATACCTTCCCGCGGCACTTGGGTATACCTGGGCTCATGTTTAACCCAAACCCTAGGATCAACATCTTTACTTTGCATATTCTTCCATTCATTTCAGGTATTCACCAAAAGGATAAAATTTTCCCATGCATCCAGATACACCCTCTGGCTGCAAAACGCAGACGAAATCCCCTCATCATGGATGTTCCAAGTTGGTGACCACTAAACATCATTGAACCACGGTTTGGATCTTGGAAATCGAAACACAACAACAGCACAAAAATAACAGGACGTAAAACAATATACCAAAACATACCATACAATAACATAAATTCACACAGTTCACCATAACATGACATAACATAACCAGAGATTGTGTAGAGTCTGCATTCCTGCCCTTTCCCTTGATCATGGATTCACTGGGACCGTGGCAACAAACAACTTCTGATTGATGATTTCAACACGTCCAAGAAACGGTTGAATAATTTTGTAGCATCCCAAATATGTTTGAAAATTGACAATTACGACTGGAACACCAACCAGACTTCCAATGATAAATTGCCATGTGGATCCATATGGCCATATTTAAAACGGTTAACTATATAAGTGATGTCCCCACCCATATTCTACCCATTATACAATAACACTAAATCCCAACACCGTCGATTACAGTCATTAAAAAAAAATGTCCCGCTAAGTCCCCTGATATCCCCAACAAACCCCATTAGAAACATATTTGTTGGTGGTTAAACCTCCATTTCCACCCCCTTTTTTGGCCAACCCCAACCATACTTCGAGCCGTCAGGGTCACCCACCCAACTCGAGGCATTGCATCCGTTGCGCATCGCTCAACGTCTTGGCTGCAGCGACCGCTTCGGGGCTCTGAGCGCCGTTGCGCAACACCAAACTCGGAAACAAAGAAAAGGCAGCACAGCACGGAACTCGTGTGACATGGCAAGTGCTGGGTGTGGCGCAAGAAGGAGATGCGTGTCTATATCTATCTCTCCATCTCTTTACCTCTCTAGCTCTTTAGCTCTCTCTCTATCTATCTATCTATCTATTTATCTATCTATCTGTATAAATATCTATCCATCTATCTATCTATCTATCTACCTATCTGTCTATCCAAATACTAATCTATTAAATCTATCCTTTCCTTTCCTATCCTATCCTTCAATCAATCCATCAATCTATCTATCCATCTATCCATCTATCTATCTGTCTGTCTGGCTATCTGCCTACCTATCCATCTATCTATCTGTCTGTCTGTCTATCTGCATATCTATCTATCTATCTATCTATCTATCTATCTATCTATCTATCTATCTATCTATCTATCTATCTATCTCTCTCATCGATCTATCTAATCTATCTATCTAATCTATCTAATCCATCTGGCATTTTTTTTGAGTGGGGGCAAAACACTTGGCACTTGGAATGCTTGTAAAAACCAGACCATGTGACGAAACCATGTGACAATTTTGTTGAAAGTAAAGGGCACATGCTCTTCTGATTGGGGTGCCTACAGCTGTAGAAACACCATAATCAGCGGTCTTGGCTTCAAGTCAATGTCATCATTTCGCTTGTATGTGTATATATATATATACACTGCACCTATTAAATATACGACCTTTGAAAATTAAATCGCCAATTTTCGTGACGAGATCATGTGACATAACCATTTTTTGATCGTTTGTTGTTCATGGTTCAACCACCATTTGTCACATTTCAATCACCATTTTTATGGTGAACCCACCCTTAAATCCGATCAAACCATAGTGAATCACCGTTGATTCCCATGTCAAACCTCATGATATTCCCAATTAGACCACCATAAAATCACCGTTATATAAATCCCACAAGGCTGGCTAAATCCAATTAAAGTCCGATCCATTAAATCCACTGATATTCCTAGGATAGTTCCATTAAATGGGGCAATTGCCATAAAGTATCTATTGGTGATGTCACATTAAGTAACATTATACACCCACCCTATCATCATGAAAAAGTCGTTGAACCACCATCATATCCCATTAATTCCCAGCTGTTCGCAACCAATCTTTTCTCCATTGAATAACATTAAAAAATGATATTAAAGACCATTACATCCCTCAATTTTTTGGTGAATGCCACCCTTTAAACCCAACAGTTTTAGATTGAAATCGGGTTTGAGAGGGTCTTGAGCAAATTGTATTGAATCACGTAGCTGCAGCCATCCACATGGTTCATTTTGTGAAGAATTTGGGTGACAGAGCCTGTCGATTGTCACAGCGTAGGCCAACATAAAGCATGCGCACAGGACAACAGGAGTCATAAAGAAACGAATACAGGCGCCTAAAGATATCATGAGAAGTCATCCAAAATATATACAACATCTTACAACAGCTCACTGGGCTTGCTCCACAGCAGCAGCTGTTGGTCTTAGGCATGACGATGGTCAGCTGCTGGCAAGCAGCCATTCGCGAGATCATCTACGTTCTTTTATTCTTCAATTCTTATTTTATCGCTTTTAAATGAAAATGTTGCTTAATTATGTTCATGTTATTTTCTTTTTTTGCATTTGGTTTTTGAGATGTGCATGGTATTTGACGGTATTTTTTACAGTTGTTGTGCTGGTTATTTTGTGCATATGGAAGCCTTGCCAACTGCTCACAAAAGACTTTCTATGAATCTTGAAAAAGGCCCACCGCAGGCGCCACTTTTCACCATTTGGATCGCCACCCAGCACGCATTGATTCTATCAATGTGAAAACAGCTTAAAAACAGACGCTACACATACACACACACATGCAAAATTTATATATATATATATATATATACAGATTTCGTTTCTTTCATTTGTTATTTGTATTTATTTGCTATTTTTAAATATATATATATATACATATGTATACTTTTCTATTTCTATTTTATATTTGACTTCGATTTTATTCTTTGAAATTATATTTTATGTTTTTTTGTTTCATCCAACTTCTTCAGCATGCAACTGGATCGGGCTCGGGCCCAGCAGCCTGCACCACCGAGGCCCACTCGGGCGAAGCGTATCGTAGATGGCTACCAGGCAGCCATCGCCCTTGCCGCGCCACCCCGCCGCTCCAAAAAACAGCTGAAGATAGTTGAAGCGGCTACGAAATCAGAATTTCAAATTTCATCACTTTTGCCAGAGTAAAACATGTCATGCCTTTTCGCTTTATTCACTCTTGCGCATACTCAGTGCATTCAAGAGACTTCAGCTGCTTGCGACGGGCGTTTCTGCGTTTCGAGCTCCTTGACCTTCAAAAATCTGGAGATGCAACTAATCAAATCAAGCGAAATTATTTCAAACACTTTTCAAACCAACAGCATCAGCCACCTAAGGATCCTCAGAAGATTGAAACTGATCTCTTAATTAGGAGCAGTAGAAAGGATGATCCTACCAAGTTTGAGTTTCAGAGTTTCATGCAAATCCAGAACAGGGTGTCAGGATCAGAAATTGGGTTTGATGCCGAAGCCCACTTCTGGGAAAGCTTTGGAAGGACGAAAGATGTGCTTGGGACAAATCAACGGACAGGAGAAAAAGACTACCAAAGCTGGATCAAAGTATTCCATGCACATAACCCTGGGTGCCTTATCCTCTGCCTCCTTCGCGTCCTGATCAGCCTTGAACCTGGGCGGCCATCTGGAGCAGCGCCAGCACGGCCAGACGATCCATCATTGTCCTCACCCACCTTCGCGACATCAGCAATACCGTCGCCGTCCTCCTTGGCCTTGGCATCATCCACATCACAGCTCCTCGTCCCCGGAGTCATCTGGGGCCAGGAAGGCCTTCGCACCAGCGAAAGAGCGGGCGCGGGGCGGGGTTCATGTAAAGAAGCCACGCCATTGCAAATCAAAACGTTTCAGAAAGCACCTGCCTTCTCCAGCTGAACTTGCTTTTGAAAACGAGCGTGCCCGCACCCACCGCGCACACGAGGTACCTTTCATCGCCAGCGGAAGCAACTTTACCCGAAAAAACGCAATGTTTCGTGCGCTGGCTTCTTCCCACAAACTAACCGCAGGAACAATCATGCAACCGCTACAATGCGTTTTGCAACATCACCGTGCAAGCCCAAAGGCACCACTTCCGTAGGTCACCACTTCCCTTAAGTCACCACTCCCCTTAGGTCACCACTCCTCTTAGTCGCCACTTCCCAAAGTCACCACTTCCCTCACCACTTCATTAAGTCACCGCTTCCCAAAGTCACCACTTCCTGCACCACTTCCTTCACCACTTCCTTAAGTCACCGCTTCCCAAAGTCACCACTTCTCGTCACCGCTTCCCTTAAGTCACCACTCCTCTAAGTCACCACTCCTCTAAGTCACCACTTCCCTTACGTCACCACTCCTCTAAGTCACCACTTCTCTAAGTCCCCGCTCCTCTAAGTCATCACTTCCCATAGTCACCACTTCCCTAAGTCACCACATCCCAAAGTCACCACTTCCCTAAGTCATCACTTCCCTTATTCACCGCTTCCCTTAAGTCACCCCTTCCCTAAGTCATCACTTCCCTAAGTCGCCACTCGCCAAAGTTCCCCACTTCTGAAAGTCTTGAATGATTGACATGTTCATTGCATTCCCAGAGGGTAATTTTGCGTTTGGCTATTGCAAAGAACGCCATGTTTTTCAGCCCTTTGATCTAAAGAATCGGACCTTGAATACACTTTTCCAAAGGACAAGATGTGTGGAAAAATAGGTAAACGAGAAGAGTTGGCCACGTAATTAATTCCGATATTTCACCTTAGTCATGGACCCAAAAAGTGGAGGTCCCTGTCTTGACTTGATCCTGCAAGGCAAGAGCAAGGGCAAAGGTTCCAAGGAAGAGGGACTGGCGGGTCGTGCCACAGTACCTGGCCTCATCCTTTTGGCTCTTTCGTTGTCGATCCTCGTGGTTCAACAGCTGGCCGCTGTCTCTGGCAATCGCTTTTTTTGTCGCGTGAGGAACAACTCTTTGATGAGAGATCGGAAACACCTCCTTTCCCAACTTTGCTCGAGCGACTTTTGAGTCAGTGACATTTGCAACATGATGGAACAGGTCTTAGGACATGCCTTCAGGTGTGGTACTTCTTTACTTTTTACCGAGAGCGTCTGCGAAGGGTTTTTTGTAAAAAGGGAGCTACACATATTACATCTGCACATCTTACATCTTCATATATCACATCTGCACATCTTCATTTCTTCACATCTGCACATCTCCACATCTGAGAAATTCAAACATGTACATTCAGGGATCTGGTTGTAAGACTTTGTCAACCCCTTTTGGAGGCTGGAGCGTCCTGTTTAATCAGCCACCATGCAATTTCGTGCGAGGCTCCAAGCACTGGACAAGATCAAGCAAAACATCTACTGTTCACATTGGTCATGCGACAACGCATGGGTTATTCTTATCCCACCATTATTGAAAATCCTTATGTTGGCCATTGTAATTTCCTGTTCCTGGTGGCATGACCATCCCCGAATCGGTGGCTTAAGCTAGTCCATTTTTTTTTAGCATGACACCCATGGCACATATGGGTTCGTATGCTGTTTTCTTGCGAAAACCATGGAAAACCCTAAAATCCGATGGTTTGAAACATCAGTTGCACCAGCTGCTGTGCCTTTCAGAAGTACACGTATCCAGCATTCGGACGACTTGCCTTTGCCCTCAAAATGGAAAGGACCAGGGCACAGATGGGCACAGATGGGCACAGTTGGGCACAGGGGGTCCTGGAACTCCTCATAGCATACATGAAAAGACCATCTTCGATCATCTTTAACCTTTAAGTTAAGTCCATGGATATGCATCCATTTGCGATGATTGTTCTGGCCATTCTGCGCCAAATGGAGGGGAAAGCTGGGAATACCAGTGGTGCTCCCAGATATGGTTTGGAAAAAGAAAGTATGGGGTCTCTTACTCTTGCTGGCTATGTGCCTCTTCCTGGAGCTTCTTCACTTCTGCCTTTTGCGGAAAAGATGCGGAGCAGCCACATTCACACTTGCATGGAAGGTCTTCAAGATCTATCCAAGTGGTACTCAATTGAAGCCACAGAGCGCCCAGCGCATTCAGTCAAGAATTTATGCAAATTGTTTTGACTGCAGGGAAGCACCAAGAACGATTCAAAAATGAGACACGGAAGCTCACAGGACCTCTGCACACGGATTCACAGGATCCGTCCAGTATTGTAGAGGAACTTTCTCAGGAAATTCACAAGATCCCCATTCAAGGATCCTTGGAAGGAACTCTGTAACAAAACGCTTTGTAGGACTTAACATGACTTAACAGGATTCGGATCCTTGAGAAGAGTTCACAAGACCTCTGCACAAGGATGCTTGAGGAGAACCCGCCAAATCTCTGCGCAAAGATCGGAACTAAATCAACTTGTCAGGGTCTTCAGCTCCAGTTTCAGCATTCCAAGTTTGCCTGGGCTGCACAGGTGGATACGATTTCAATGTTGATGTTCATTGATTCATATTTTTCGTCAAACACTAGGAAGAAAAATATTTTGGAAACCCCTGAAATGAAAATACAATATTGTTTTCGCTCAAAAGAATATCAAATTATCCCGTTTCTGAGGACAACACCTTGAAGGAGCTCTTCTCTGTCCTCCATCTTTGAGATGGCTTTCTGCATCTCCAGCATTTCGTCATCGCGCTCCACTAAGGCATCCTGGCTACTTCAATGGATTTCTTCTGAGCATGACGAAGCGTGCCGGGACCGCCTGCTGGTCTGGGCCGTGGACATTGCAGTGCTTGAGCGCCGTGTAGCAATCAATGGGAAAAGAATAGAATATATGAAACTATTTTTCGAGCAGCCGGCAAGGCTTCGTCTGCAAAAAATACGAAACTAGACGACAGTGTGACCCGAAAGGAAAGCAGGAGGGAGTAGACAAAAAGAGTTGGGCAGCAGAAGATAGCAAGAAAGCGTTGGATGAATGATGTTGATGGATGACGATGAATGAAGATGAGTGAATGTCGGGGAATGATGATGAATGATATAATGATTGATGTTGGTGAATTCACGATGAATGATAACTCCTGCGTGATGTATGACAACTCTTGTGTGACGACTCTTGTGTGATTGCTATGAGATGTATCTGCTGTGTAAGTGATTTCTANTCACGATGAATGATAACTCCTGCGTGATGTATGACAACTCTTGTGTGACGACTCTTGTGTGATTGCTATGAGATGTATCTGCTGTGTAAGTGATTTCTATGAGCCGCGTGTGATGCAGATGAGTTCGGCAGCTGTTCTCTTGGTGCCGGAGTTCCACTTCCACTCCGCTTCGACAAGCTCACTATCTCACAAGAAAAGGTGCTGCGTCGCACAAGTCGCGGTCGCACTTTTCTTTCCACGTCGATCTTGAGCATGAAAATAAACGATGCATCATTGATTTCACATTTCATCTCCGCGCATGTGTGTGAAACGGTTCTGCAAGTTATAGCGTATCCCAGCTGATGTGACGCGGATGTTCCGACAAAGAATGCGCAGAAGAAATGACTACCTTTCAAATCACAGCTATACGTGCATGACATGACCGATTTCTTGAAGCCGCGAGAAACGGATGCTGCGTCAAGAAAAGGTGCACTCCCTGCAAACGGCCTATGATGTTTTTCACATCTCACTACGCAGGGCAATCTTTGCATAGCGGAAAGGACCTTAGACCAGGGTGCAAAACTGGTTTGACATGCCATGAAAATTGTAAAATAGTTCCGGACATCAAGTTGCAAGCAGAATTGGACATGTTCATTCCGCATCTTCTGTCAAGCTGTATTGGTCGTGAACACGTGATGAAACAAAACCAATGCACGGAATAATTGCAGCTGCGGAAATACACACAGAAGAGCATTTACACACAGACGCGTTTGGTTTACATACGGGGGCTTTCACACAGAAGAGCATTTACACCAAGACACGTTTACACACAGGAGCTTTCACACAGAGAAGCGTTTACACCAAGACACGTTTACACACAAGGGCGTTTACACACATACGTTTACACAGAGAACTCTTTTCACACAGAAGCTTTTACACAGAAGAGCTTTTACACACTGACGCGTTTACAGACAGGAGCTTTTACACAGAAGGGCTTTTACACAGAAGGGCGTTTACGCACATACACGTTTACACAGAGAACTTTTTTCACACAGAAGCTTTTACACAGAAGAGCTTTTACACAGAGACACGTTTACACACAGGAGCTTTCACACAGAAGAGCTTTTACACACATACACGTTTACACAGAGAACTTTTTTCACACAGAAGAGCTTTTACACACAGACACGTTTACACACAGGAGCTTTCACACAGAAAAGCGTTTACACCAAGACACGTTTACACACAGGAGCTTTTACACAGAAGAGCGTTTGCACACAGAAGCTTTTACAGAGAGAAGTCAAAATCGCAATTTTACCACATTTTTTACACTTCGACCATCATTTTGTGCAAAAGGGTTATATCGGAGATCTCAAAATCGCAATTTTACCTCAATTTTTGCACTTCGACCCTCATTTTGTGCGAAAGGGTTGCATGTGAGATCTCAAAATCGCAATTTTGCCTCAGTTTTTGCACATCGAACCTCATTTCGTGCGAAAAGGGGTCGCAAACGCGCAATGGAAATCGCACTTTTACCTCAGTTTTTGAACATCGAACCTCATTTCGTGCGAAAGGGGCTGCCGCCCCATCCCGCAAGGTAAAAATCGCAATTTTACCTCAGTTTTTGCACATGGGCCCTCATTTCGTGCGAGAGGGTTGCCGCGAATAATTGGAAATCGCAATTTTACCTCAGTTTTTGCACATCGAACCTCATTTCGTGCGAGAGGGTTGCCGCGAATAATTGGAAATCGCAATTTTGCCTCAGTTTTTGCACATCGAACCTCATTTCGTGCGAAAGGGTTGCGTTTCGCAAGCCCGCATTTGACTGCCTTGCCGCCTAAAGAGAGAATTTAAAAGAACTTGAGAAGCAGGAGTTTTTGGTAGGAGTTTTAACTCCTGAGTGCTAACTCTTGAATACTTACTCCTGCATACTTACTCCTGAGTATTAACTCCTGAGTAATAACTCCTGAGTAATCACTCCTGGGTAAGAACTCCTAAGTAAGAACTCCTGAGCCTTAACTCCTGAGTCATGACTCCTGAGTAATGACTCCCGAGTATTAACTCCTGAGTATTAACACCTAAGTAGATGATGTAAATGTTGATGATATAGATGATGTATACATTTATACATGATGTGTATGAAGTAGAGATGTGATTATGATATGAGTAGGGGATGTTATGTGATGTAGACATGATGTAGATGATGTAGATGGTGTAGGTGATGTAGATGTAGATGATGTAGATGATGTAGATGATGTAGATGATGTATATGATTTGTATGAGATGTATGTGAGAATGATGTGAGTAAGAGATGTTATGTACATGAATTTGGTAGTTGTTCTTTGGGAAAAACCCTTGGCAGGAGCTTTCGGGAATAAAAAATACACGGGACAAAATCAGAGCAAAAAACATGTGAAAAATAAGACGAAATCCGGGCCGTGTCTCAAAGTCGGTTTCGCAACCCTTTTTCAACCAAGGATCCCACCACACTTGATTTGATGCATTGGCATACTGCATGCACTTTATTTCCGGGGGCAGACCTAAAATACAACTCCGCCACCTCATTTACGAAAGTTAACACTTAAATCCGATTCCCATTAAATCCCATTGAAGTCTTATTAAATCCCATTAAACTAGCCATCAAATCACCATGAAATCCCACCAAATCACATTAAACAACCATGTTAGGATATAAAACCATCCATAAAATCCCATGAAATCACCCATTTTCATGGTGAAATCCATCCATCACGATGGCTTCCAAGATGCTCGCCGCTACTTCAACTGTCGTTCTTCGCAGCTTCCGGTCTTTCCAAGACATCAGAGACTGCGGGCGCGGTTCCTAGCGAGAGCGCCTGGGGCCTGTCGCTGCCCGTGGCCATTGCGGCCCCTGTGCCTGTGGCACCGTCCTGCCCTCGCGCTGCTCCCGGTTCATGACTGCATTGTAGAAGTCGAGGAAAGGACCCCGTGCGGTTTCCATGCCCTCAGCTCGTGGAAGAGCCAGCCGTGGCCCTCCACCAGCAGGTGGCTGGCCTTGGCGGCCTGCCGCATGACGAGCATGACGAAGCTCGCCGGGACCGCCTGCTGGTCTGGGCCGTGGACATTGCGGTGCTTGAGCGCCGTGTAGCAATCAATGGAGAAAACATAGAATATTAAACTATTTTTTGAGCAGCTGGCAAGGCTGCCGGCAAGGCTTCGTCTGCAAAAAATACGAAAAAAAAATACATTGGACAAAATCAGAGCAAAAAGTACATGTGAAAAATAAGACGAAATCTGGGCCGTGTCTCAAAGTCAGTTTCGCAACCCTTGTTTCAACCAAGGATCCCATCACACTTGATTTGATACATTTTGCATACTGCATGCACCTTATTTCCGGGGGCAGACCTAAAATACAACTCCGCCACCTCATTTACGAAAGTTAACACTTAAATCCGATTCCCATTAAATCCCATCGAAGTCTTACTAAATCCCATTAAACTACAGTAGCCATCAAATCACCATGAAATCCCACTAAATCACATTAAACAACCATGTTAGTATATAAAATCATCCATTAAATCTCATGAAATCACCAATTTTCATGGTGAAATCCATCCCTTTCAACATCTTTCAACCATTGCCATGTGCCACCGCCCAGTAACGGCTCCGCCACGGCCTTCAACCGCCAGCCACGGCAGATCCGCTCCAGCTGCGCCGCGGCGCCGTAACCGTCGCTGCCGGCGGCGAGGGCGCAGCCGTAGGGGCGACCGTTGAGGCGACCCAGGGCTCCGTAGTAGGAACGGTCGAAGAACTCTTTCCTGGGAGAGAGAAGATTTTATGGTGATTTAATGGTGATTTGGCGATTTGATTGATGATTTACTGGTGATTTAATTTTGATTTAAGTTTTAAAAGTTTTAAAGTCGTTTCATGGGATTTGATGGGATTGAATTTTGATTTAATGGGATATAATGGTATTCGAAGATGATGATTTTATGATCTAATGGGATTGAATAAGGGATATGATGTACCCAGAAAACACTGGAAGAATCAGGGTTGCTCTGATGCAACAGCGACATCAATGCAACTCCCAACGCCCCAGCATACCTAGAAGAGGTTGGACCTGCTAATATGGGTATAGCTGTAAAGAACATCGGGATAATGCAGGGATGTCATTTTGAATGCATTTAATATAGTTGGAATGTCATATATGTTCGTAGTTAGTTTTTGTGAAATCAGCATAGGGACAGGTATCACAGCACAGGTAGACCACAGTAGAACACAAGTATGTCAAATTCTGGCTAGAATTCACATAGCCCTTGCACCTCAAATCTTCAGGGAAGTTTTGGGACAGTTGAGCCTCAGACCCCAAGCAAAAAACACAGGCGAGTGACATCTCACCGCTCATAGTCGCCAAGTTTTCAGGTGCGCAGAATAGGAACCCATCGGCACAAAGCAACTGTGGAACCTGCATTACTGGCACCACTGCGAGAGATTTCAATGGACAAGGGTTCCTTTCTCAAGAAAACCAAAGATCACAAGAGGGCTGACGATTGCTGATTGCTGCACTTGGAGACCAAATGTTTACATACCGGTAGTCATGTTTACATATTACACATGAATACATATCAATACAATATGAACAAATACTCCTCTCCTTTTGAAGAATCTCATGACATTCCTGGTGCAGCCGGACTCTCCGCGTATCCATGCGTCTATGTGTATCTCCCTTAGCAAAACTGTCCTTCAAAAACAACCGCCAAGGACAAGTTACCCTCTGGCCATCCAACATGACCAATGGAAAATCCAGCATGTGTAGATGATTTTCCCACAAAAACTTCCATTTATAGGGGATTTTCCACTGCCACGTCTGATGACACTAGTGGGTAATCGCAAGTTAAAAGCCTGGCCCTCCACGACATAGACGGGAGAAATCGTGCATTTCTTTGACTTCTGAACAGGCCAATATATGCCAAAGTCTGACCTACCATTACATTTTTCCCATCACCTAGTATATGCTTCGTACATTGCATAACAGCCACCCCCCCGCATCCACCCAAAATATCTTAATGAATTGCTAATAACTACTTTTAATATATACTGTACACATTTCGGGCCAGCCCCACCTGCACTTCCTTGGCGCGCAGCATGGCAACCACCAAGTCGCTCGACGCCTCCATCTCAAGCGCCGCGTTTTTGGCACCGCTGTGCAGTGCCTGAGCCATTTGCTCCGCCATGCCCGTGCGCGAGTGCCTGAGACTGGCCATGTCTTTTTAAAGGACCCAACGCCTTGTCTGGTTGCAGTTTCAGATCGATATCTGCTATTCTTTGCTCATGCATCTCATGTTTGTTGGTGAAACATCTTCAAAAAACACTGGAGCCTGGGAATTTTGGTTGCTCTATATACTGGTGTAGAAATGATTTAGCATGATTTAGCCATGGTGGGACCAGGTCAATCACCAACATCGGCACGGGAAGACCTGGCTGCGCATCTGGGCTGTGTAGTAAGGACCACGGGTTTGTCAACCTACTGCTCCATTCCAACTTCATAGGCACACATAGAAAATCAGGGTGGAAAAGGGCTGGGCCAAGAATCTTCTGTTGATTTTGCTCCCCCCACACTCAGCTGCCTCAAGAGATTTGGACCACCATCATTCGGGTTACCAAACAATCAAGAGCCGTCTCGCAGCTTCAGCATGTGGCACTGGTAGCGCTGCAGCTGTTAGCAAGCCCGCAGGGTCGTTGGGACACCGTGCAGCAAGCCGAGCCCAGAGCAAACGCATGGCCATTAGCTGTTGGATGAACCCGGTGAAGTTGCGCCCTCCAGGGATGTTGCTTGATGACCCAATGACTACTGAAACTTGGTGTTGAAAATCATCCTAGTTAGCTTCTCAAATGAAAACCAAGTCGCGATGTTGCTGTTTAACTGCTGAAAAAATCCTAGCCCTCGATCCAAATTAAAGGTGCATAGCCCGACATCTCTTTAGCCCCTAGGAGTCATTCTCAACCCATGAACCCAAAACTGTTCATTGATGGACCAACTGATAGTCTCCAAAATGATATTCCAATCATCAAAAACCAAACGTCATCTGACTAAATTGAATGTCGCGTGCCTGACGTCAATTGAACGAACTGTGAGTCGGTTGACTGCCCAAGCTTCGAACAAACCGTACTCTTTGTGGTAAATCACAATTTCCGTGTGAAAATTCCCATCAAGTAATATGGAGATTGTATAGTGGCTAACTATCTGGTTCCCCTATCAAAATCGCAATAAAACCGTCATAAATCAACATCAAATAGAATATATATATATATATGTATATGTATATATATATATATGTATATGCACAGATGTATATATATATACGTATATATATATATATACGTATATATATATATATACACAATTGTATCCACATGAATCATGGATATACCATGATATACCGATATACCCCACTTTCACTCACACCCATATGCTGATTCTTTCACATTGCCCTGGCTGTGACGCCCCAGAGAACTCATTTGGACGTCCGGACGCGTGGCGTCACCAAGGCTGGTGATTTGCATTCAGGTCTCACCCCTCGATGGGACCTCAGGAGATTGGTGGCTGCATCTGCTTTGGAAGTTGCAGAATGCTAAGAAACCAGATGCATCAATTAACATTAACTAACATTAAAATGGTAAGTAGTATAACTAACACTAACTAACTACAGTAGTAGGATACTTCCATTGAATTCAATGACAAGTTCTACAATCATACTGGATTGTCACTAATTCACCCATGCAATTCATTGACAACGTTCACTTGTTTAGTGTGCAACGACTTCTGAAGGTTGTCCATGATGTAACCACAGTTTTAGGCGATATGTTACGTCCAGGAACCACTGAACCAGCATGAGCTTCTGCGTTGTTTAGCGATGGCTCTCAAGCTCTGCCCATACCCCAGGGAAATAAAGCAAACTGTATGTGCAAAAACAGAACAGCTTCAAAACCTTGCTGACAATGTCAGCTGTCAAATGGTGATTCAAGTATTTAAAAAACACCCAAGTTTTTGAGGCCTGAGTTGTTCAGTAGCGGTGAAGATCATCCAAGATTTCCCGATGCGTCCCTGAAAGCGTCAACAGAGTACAGGAGATTGACCAGCTGCTTCTTATCATCATCATCATCATCATCATCATCATCATCATCATCATGATGCAACATGACAAACAATCAACATGCAATAATTAGCAGTCTTCATCCTAGCCACTAACCAACCATCAAGACTGGCAACATTATCATCATAGTGATATTGGTCAAACCGTTGGGTACAGTGAAGTTGGATTGCTCCATGCCAAAGATAGTGATGATCTAGTCATCCATGCGTTCCTGGATATTTTTGTCGCCCGGCATCCAATCCATGCAGCCACAATGCATGAGGGGCTCTGTGAAGGCCTCCGCAAAAACATCTTTGGCACAGGGAATATTTTCCAGGCAATTTCATCTGCAAAAGGTTGAAACAATACCGACCCCGAATCGCACCTAGGTGTTTAAAGACCATTTGTAGTTCAGTATTTAACTTGAGTCCCAAGGGGTTGGTGAACGAACGCTAAGCAGGGTAAGATGGGAGCAGTGACTTGGGTGCAGTGAGGTCCGCCTCATCCCTCTTGCCAAATCAAGAAGAGAATCCAGCTAGCTACTGATAGCTTTCGTAGCTAAATATGCTACACCTCACAAATCTAGGATGCATCACTCACACGCATGCGCACCTAAGTATATCTATGTACAGCAACCCATTGGCAGTAGTCTAACTAACGCAGTTTGAAAACCTCCTGCAGATTGGTCCTGCTGCTTGGTTCATCCCTTATGTATCCTTATGTGGTGAACCCTCTGCAACTTCCAATGCCAAGTTGAATCTACATAGCTTTGGATATAGGTCAACATGGCTTGTCTACCGTAGCTGTCTACCTGTATTTACTCAGATATGGGTAAATACCAAATACATCTGTAGTCATCCTGGAGTCTTGGATAGACTATGGAATTTTCAATCCAAATCCTCACTAAAACGGGCCTTTCTTTGAAACGTCCGTGTTCTTTATGATGTACATACTTTTAAATCTTTTAAACATAATTACAACTATTCATAATCCATATGAAATCATCCATGAAAACTCCTAAAACTACTTCAGGATGACAACGCAAATACACATTGCATCACATTGCACCACCCATGCGAGACCAACCCACTGGCCTCACCGCTCCGCCGCTCCTGAAACGGCACGGCAGCTCCTGAGTCTGCCGAGATTTCGGGATGTTTTGGGAACTTCTGCGCGCAGCATAGCTGATTCATACTGATTCCAGGGTTCGGGATCCTAGCATCCTTGACAAAACATGAGAAAACCATATAATTCCTTCTTTTTCCCCCTGAACACCGAAACACCAAACAATTCGGATAAGATCTTATAATCATAACAGATGGGTATGCACCAAACAGAGGGTGCCCCAACCGGTGGTTTCAGCTCCCTTGATTTTGGAAGGAAACTACCTTCGTCCCAGCCTGATCCACAGTTGTACCATCTGGCATGAACATCTCATGGATTCATGACCATGCCACTGGATGTCACTGCTTACCAACCATAACAATGGTGCATCTAACAGCATCTTTACCAGACCTATAGGGGACGTTTCCTCCCATTGCAACATCCAACGATTTTTCAGACCAGAACGATCCAGTTTTCTCAAGCACGCCTTCCAAGAAGGTCGGCAACTCCTGGAGTTGGACACGTGGCGGATCTTGGGGATCCAAAGGACACAGATTTCTGGTGACGACGAAGTGCTCATCTCAGAAATGATGGGATGCTCTCCCCATCAATTGCCATCTGGGAAACCACTGAAATTCACCAGGCATTTCTCCAAACCTACAATGGCAGACCCCAAACTTGGCGAGATTTTTGGAAGTTCTCCGAGCCTTCACCCCGACGCAACCCCTCGTCTCCTGTGAGGATCGGTCGAGCTTTGTCAAGGCCTGGATCTGTTGCAAATGTTACAGGTGGAATGGACAGGTTCACTGCTCTGGATACGCCCAAATGAAAACGTGGACAATCATAGGGAAATCATATTTGAATATACAATGGATATTTGCGGACCTTTTCGCCAGGCTTTTAGAAACCTGATGCTTTCAAGATGTATTTGCTGGCTGAGATTCTTTGTTTTGCTTTTTGGACACTTTCCGTCAAGAAACTAGGTCAATTGGGATACTCCCCTTCCACCAGGCACTGCCTCGTTGATCCTGGAAAGCACACCCTTTACCTTGGTCAATGTCAAGGAGGATTTTCCATGCGACAAAACCATATGGAGGTTCCTTAAGTCATGGGGGGTCCCCAAGTCACGCTTTTGGGCGACTAAGTCTGAAGGTGGTGAAACAGCCTTTAAGGCCCTATGCTACAGACAGCAGATCTGCTTGATTCTCAATACCGGCAGTATAGATATAGCCATGATACAAACCGACAAAGTGAATCAGCGGGAAAGTCTGAGTTGTCTGAGCAGAGCAGAATCCGGACGTCTCCGGCGATTCTTCCGACAGCAGGGGATTAGTTAGCAAATACCTCAAAGCAATCCTCTTACATTACATCTCCTGTCTTTTGGTAGTTCATTCAACCTAAACTGCAGCGACATCCAATCATCCGGAAATTTCAATATCAACCCCGGATTAATGAACCTTACCCCCAAATAGTGATAAATTATGATAAAATACTACGGACATTGGTACCTCCCTTTTTAATATCTTGGGTTAACAGGTTAACACTATCGGCTAAGAAGGTGACGCAATCTGCCATCTGCGACGTCTGCCTGAGGTCAGCCATGGTTGGTAGCATCGAATTTCGATGCCACACAACATGTTAGTTTTTTTCTGATTGGTGTTTTTCTTTAAACCCATCCCCACAAATATGCTTGTCATCTCAAGCAATCATCCTAAGTTGGAAAACCGTACATAATTGAAACCTCAATTCCAATGGATTATCATCATTTTCCCTATCAAAACATATCACAACAACCATTTGGTTTATACCCCATGGGCCTCTCAGGTTGCGCCAAAGCAGGTGGCCTCAATGTTGTCCGGTCACCGGTTGATGGTTTGACGGAAACATGGAGCTTTTTTAACGGTCAGACAATGCTCCGAAACACTGACGTGCCCTGGAAATTATGGGATACTTTTTGGATATGATAAGTTTAGTTTTAGTTACCATCTGGTTTTAAGAGTGAGTTTTCGGACAACCTCGTTCGGCCAGCTTGCCAGGGTAGAACTAGTTATATGATACATTGGTAGAACAGACTACAGGAAGTACCAACATAAAATGCCATATCAGTTTACAATGAAGCCAAGTTGCCACTACTTAAGACATGCAAAATCTTGCCCAAAAAAGCAGAACATCCACTGCCAACATTTGCAGGAGGATTTTGGGACACCTCGCAACGCCACAGAAAAATGACGAGTAACTGCCCCACCAGGCCACCCCACGGAGTGGCTTTGGTCTGTGCCAGAAAGTCCTGGCCGCTTCAACGACCCAATCAACAAAGGGTTGCAGTTTTTCAGTCCAAAAGTCCAAAGCAAAGCTTCGCAAAAAAATGCAAACTCACGCAACACAACATGCATCAAATGTCCAACCTACAGTTTGCAATCAAACTTCCAAACTCATGAAATCTCAGCAGTTTGTGGGTCAGAACCTTACCGGACGCCATCTACTGCCATGGCATCTTGCTACCATGACCCAGCCGCCTGTCGAGGGCCTCGATCATCTGGCCCAGAACCGGGGCCTCATCGGGCGGATTGGGTGAAACAAGGTTCAATGCTCTCCAACATTCCGTGGAAAGATGCTTTTTCACCATCCCATCACTTTTCAGATCCCAAACCCTCCGATCCAATCATTCCGTTTCTGCATGATTGCTACATTTCATGAACTTTCTGATGCTTCTCACAAGCAAAAACAAGCAACCCACAGGGATCAGCTTCCCACCTCGTGCAGTCGGCCTGAGAGCGAGAAGATTGGGGTGATATCTAAAACATACCTAGTGTCAAGTTGTTGGAGTTCACCAAGCCTGATTAATGATGAAATATGATGAATGTTGAACTCATATGTGGATATCCTATTTGTACACACACACACAAATACACATATATATATATATATGAGCACATATATATATATATATACATGTATATGTATATACATACATACATACATACATACATGTTAATATACAAGTATGTGTACAGTAGACCAACATACCTGTACACCAACGACCCAAACGTTCAACAACGTTTGGCTCAAGACGACAGTNTGTTAATATACAAGTATGTGTACAGTAGACCAACATACCTGTACACCAACGACCCAAACGTTCAACAACGTTTGGCTCAAGACGACAGTGCCCAGACTCAACAGAGTGAGAAACAACACAGCTGCGCGAGTTCAACACTGCAACAGCAG
>BGPT01000479.1:220877-268813 GCA_003297045.1 Symbiodinium sp. clade C Y103 | reverse complement strand
CAGGGAGCTTGTGAAGAGCGGCAACGTGGAAATCCAGGGAAGTATCTACCATCTGGAGACTGGTCGAGTTGAGTTCCTTGGCCGCTCCCCCAGGCAAGCTGAATTGCTCCGCTCTGACCCAAGCTTGCCACCATCCCTCCAGGCATTGCCCATCCGCACAACAACTGATGGCCCCCTGNATTGCTCCGCTCTGACCCAAGCTTGCCACCATCCCTCCAGGCATTGCCCATCCGCACAACAACTGATGGCCCCCTGCCATCCCAAGAGGCATTGAAGCTACTGAAGGAGGGCAATGCTCGCTTCACCTCTGGTGCTGCCATTTCAGGAAAGATCACTCCAGCCATGAGGAAGGCCCTGGTCAAAGAGGGTCAGGCACCTCACACTGCCATCATTGGCTGTGCAGATTCCCGTGCTCCTTTGGAGACTGTGTTTGATGCCATGCCTGGTGACATCTTTGTGCTGCGCAATGCTGGCAACACCTGCACCCACGCCGAAGGCAGCGTACTTGGCAGCTTGGAGTTCTGCGTTGCTGCCCTGCAGTCCAAGATGGTCTTGGTGCTCGGACACACAGCCTGCGGAGCCATCAAGGGTGCCACAGCAACATACCTGCAGTCCAAGACCGGCAACAAACCTCAGGCGGGAATACTGAATACTTCATATTTTCNCATCAAGGGTGCCACAGCAACATACCTGCAGTCCAAGACCGGCAACAAACCTCAGGCGGGAATACTGAATACTTCATATTTTCATATATTTTCCCAAAGGGAAGTCATGAGTCAGGATTTATGACAATTTATGTATACAGAAAATTACAGGAACATAACATATTTATGTACTGATTATACAATATTATACATTATAGATCAACAGAATGTATAATACATGCAGCACTACTATGCCATAGTATGTCTCAGCTCTGAAGCAACATGTGCAATCCATTGTGGCAAGGTCATGCTTCATTTACTTCTCAATCTAGACGTTTAGGAAGAGCTTTGGTCTCTTATGCAGTTGAATGCAGTTGATGTTGGCAGCGATGTCCTCGCTTGACAGTCGTTTGAGAGAAAGCTTCTGAGAAACGTAAAGGGCAAAGAGATGCAGAGTTCAAAAGCAGCTAAAGATGCAAAACCTCTTTCACTGGAATCCTAGGCATGACCTTTGCATGCTGCCAGGTCACCAAAGCCTTGGATGCCTTGCTGGTTGGCCTCAGCGACGTGGCAAAGAAGGNTTTCACTGGAATCCTAGGCATGACCTTTGCATGCTGCCAGGTCACCAAAGCCTTGGATGCCTTGCTGGTTGGCCTCAGCGACGTGGCAAAGAAGGCGTCTGAGGAGCTGGGCGAAGGCGCAACGGAGGCGCAGATCGTGGACAGGACCATCAAGCTGTTTCTTGGCGGATATGAAAGCGACGGAATCAACTTCTTTGTATCCAATGATATTTGGAGTAGCATTTTTTTAAAATAGAAGATATTCAAACTGTTCCATGGCATAGAGCCCATGCGGATGAGCTAACAGACCGAATGCCCGCAAACATGCTGGCCATGTCCCCGGAGCGGGCTCAAAAAACACCCAGCCGCAGCCCCATCAAGGAGGACTGTCATGTGGCTGGGTGGACCTTCACGGAGCTCGCGCAAGAGCAATCTAGTTTTGCTTTGGTGATCTTTTATTTTGGGCCTCTCTTAAGGTCTTTTTATTTTTTCCATAGATTCTAGTCCTCTTAAGCAAACCAAGGCAAGAAGACCCGGATGTGGTCCTATTGGCGCGAGTGTTTCCCCTCCTTGACCGCGCCGAAATGCGCCCCACCATGCAGCAGATGTTAGAGACCCACCTGAAAAAAAGCAGCTACGAAATTGAGAAGGAGCTGGAGAGCCCCAATGGCCCAAACCCGACACTCTTGACGAGTCGGCCGATGCCAGAGCAGGTTGACGACCCGCTCCAGAAGCTGATGCTAGGGCTCTTTTGAGCTGCCATCAGTGCCTGTGAGAAGGGGGGAAAAGGTAGCAAGCATTGACATTGTTTGAGACCATGCCCAAGGCACATGATATCATCAGCGGCCAGCCTGAAGAAGGTAGACAGTGGCAGAAAGCGCTGACATTGTCAATTGCTTCCATGCACAAGGCAAAAACGCAAAAAAGGCATTGAGTCGGTGAGGGATCAATGCCGCAGGGATTTGCTTTGGCAGTTGATAGGACAGACTGAGACAGCTGGGAGTGAAGATTCTTGAAATGTGATACTTTTCAATAATGTTCTAGGAATCTAGTTTCAAATTCTTCAAACATAGCTGCGGAGTTGGATGAACCAGCCGCAATTCATCCAGTTCAGTGTTTTTCATTTTTTCCTGTAAGGTCAAAGCTGCAGTGGAGCAATTGGCCTTTGTGGACATGGACTTGGATGCTTCAGAATTGGGAGGTGAGGTGATCTGGTCTCCGCCCACAGCAACTCCTTTGCAAGCCGAATCTAAGAGTAGTTGAGCAAGAAGAGTGGTCATTATGGTCATTGGTTTGTCTTGGTTTGTATTGGTTCGTATTGAAGAAAACCATGGAAAATGGTGATGTTCTTTTGAGAAGCCAATGAACGGTTGAGAAGCGAACCATCGCCTAAATCACTCGACATCCAGCTGCACCTGAACCTTCCTCACCAAATGCAACCGGATGTCGCCGAAACACCAGGGGTTTCCACTAGGAGTTGCGAAACAGAACCCCCCCCCACCAAAAAAAAAACAAAGGACCAAAGGAAGGCCAAAAGTTTAACAAATCAGCACAATAGAAAGCAACCCCCTACAAAACACAAACTGGGAAAAACCCATAAAAAAAAGGAAGGAAAAGCCTAGGAACAACCATCAAACACCAAAAAAGAAGACCATCACCGGAACAAGCATATTAAAAAAGCAATTAAAAAACAATTCAAACCTGAGAAACCTGTTCAAAACTGATTGGAAACCTATTTGAAACCTATTTAAAACCTATTTAAAACCATCAAGCACTTATTCAAAACCATCAAAAAAAATAAAAACATCACCGTGGCTTTGAAACAAAAGCTCGCCCGGCAAGGGTCGCCAAGTGATTGCCACTCTTTTGTGAAGCGTTTTGGGAGCTCGCGGGGGACTTTGCTGCCTCCGGGTTTTCGGGTGTTTGTTTCTAGGCCCCCCGGGTTTTTTCCATTCCCGGGGCATCCAAACACCTCTTGAGGTACTTATTCTGGTGCTTTTAGGGGCTTTTCTGTACCTTTGAGAAGGTGGAACTGGATGTCTAGGGATTGATTTCTAGATTCTATGGTTTTCTGGTGAGGTTTATCTTTGTTTTGTGCTTTTTGGTGTTTGGCTGCTCTTGTTTGAACGTGTTGTTTTTTTCTCTATGGTTTTCTGTTTTCTGGCGGCTTTTTCTAGTCCCTTTCTAGTGTTGTCTAGTTAGTTTGCTGATGGTTTTCTGAGGTTTCTGGTGTTTATATGTGTTTATAAGGGTCTTATGGTGGTTTCCCAGGGTTGCCTTAACACATAGAGGAAGGAGAAGTCGGTAGGTGAACCTGCGGAAGGATCATTCGCACTGCGAGGGGTCTCTCACTAGTTCTGAAGAGTGGGAAAAATGCCCTTTAGGTTCTTCAAAGAAGACATCAACATTTTGTGGGCTGGAAACTGATTTTGACTTTTCTTCAGAACTTGGCTCTCATCAACTGTCATCAACTAAAAAACAAAAACATCTTGGACTCTACTAACATGACTCTAGCCACGGGATTCAAGATGCTTCAAGACTTTGTAACCTTTCGAACCGCTGGTGCAATGGCTGCAGAAGAGATTCGGGGCCAAGCCAAAGTGAGCCAATATTTGGTACATGTCAGCGACCTCAAGCATGCCATTGGCGTGCCCATTGGCTAACAGCGCTTTGTGACTGAGAAGATGCCAGCATCACTTTCGGAGAGGGACAAGAAACCCTTCGCAGCTGGCACGAGACCAGCGTAGAACTTCTGCAACTACTCCGGAAACTCCAGAAAAATAGTTTTACTTCTGAAGATCAAGGATCATAGCCTTTGCCCCGTCTGAACTTGGTCCCCATCCGCAGGCCGCTTCATAGGCCGCTTCATAGTCGGCCGGTTCATGGCGCAGGTGTTCAAGTATGGCTTTAGGAAACAGGCCCCATGGGAAAACCATAGAAACCCTGCGAAAACCACAGAAAACCACAGAACCCTGGAAAAAACATATAGAACACTAAAACCACAGAAACCTTGGAAAACACCATTGAACACCATAAAAAACCGTTCATACCAAATGGACGGACACCCGTTTTTTTGCAAACTATGTAGGTTTTGTTAACATCTGAAGATGAGACGGAGAGATGAAGCCCTTTGGCCCCGGTGAAGAAAAGAAAAGCAAAAAAAAACACATACAAAACCTAGAAACAAACTAGAAAAAACCCTAGAAATTCCTTAGAAAATCCTTAGATTTTTTTTTTAAGACTGAAAAAACATGGACGTGATCATCCCCTCCAGTAACCAGCAGCCCGAAAACCGCCCGCATACTTCCACTGAGAGGGCGCACTTGACTGGCTAATGCCATCATACCCAAACCCATCTCAGGTTGCCTTAGGCTGGGAGATATCAGAAGAACGAACCAACTGGGTGGTGGTAGAGAGGTTGAGATGTTTTTGATGGGATGTTCTAATGTTGTTTGGACATATGAAAACGGAAGGGTTAAATGTCCGGAATTCACATGAATAAAGGGAACCTAAAAAGCACCCGCTGGTCATGCTTCTTCAATCTTTGGTTTCTCAATTCAAAATTCCACCAAAACTGGAAAGGGACAGCGGCAAAACCCTTCTTCATAATGAAGACCTATCCAAAACAGCTATCAAATGTTTGCTCCAAAACAAAGCAAACCGGCAGAGCCAAAATCCTAAATAATACGTAAAAATAGGGCACCTACAATAATTTTCAATTTTTCATTGCTTTTGGTGGTGATTTCTTTGGAAGTTTATATGACTTGAAATAAAAGCAACCGGTTTCTCTTCCTTTGAATTTGTTCTGTATCACCTGGATTTTTGCAGAAAAACACACCTTAAACAAAAGGAAAACCAACGGGTTTTGCCAACGCACAAAAACGGAAAACATGGAAATTGATGTTGTGTTTTTCCCGTTTTTTGAATGATCAAACATGATGGAAAAAAAGAGAACAACCATCAACGACCTTTTGACTGAAACGAGACCGAGAGATTTGCGGAGACGTTCCAAGGCCACAAACCTATTAGCTTCTTGCGGCGACACAAAAAAAACTATACTGTAAAATATTAGGCAATTCTGTCTGTTCTAGAGGTTTTCTTTGAGTTTTCTAAGTGGCTTCTGGGACCACAATCTCATCACTGTAAGGCAATGCCCCACGGGTGTTGCTGGCAGGGCGCACAAGAGCAGAACGGACCAGGTTGCGTGCTGGCATTAGCCTTAAGTCTTTTACCATTGCACCAGCGACCCGCAAGCGCTATGAAGTGGCAGTGGGATTGATCCTACCCTACTTAGAGGAGAACGGTTTGGATGATTGTGACCAAGTTGTTAGTGAATGGATTGAGTTGCAATGGGTGCGCGGGGAGTCTGTGAATACCATTGGGGACTGCCTCAGCGGGCTTCACTATTTTCTTCCTGCCTTGAAAGGCTCCCTGAAGCAGGCTTGGCGCTTGTTCAAGTCGTGGCGGCGTGTTGAAGCGCCCTGCCGGGCGCCGCCTTTAACAGCGGCGCTGGTCAAGGCCCTTATTAGCCGGGCGGTGTCGCTGGAAGAAATTTCCTTTGCGACGCTGCTGGCGTTGGGTTTCCATGCGCTCTTGCGGACTGGCGAACTTTTATCCTTGCAATTTGGGGATGTCGAGTTCGCTGAGACGTGTGGAGTCCTGACGCTTCGCTCTTCAAAGAGCGGATTACGGCATGGCACTGAGGAAGCGGTGGCGCTCAGAGACTCCCTCACCCTGTCTTTATTGAGTACTTTGCAGACCATCAGGCAACCCACTCCAGGTGACAGGTTGTGGCCACATTCAGGTCAATCCTTTCGTGATACTTTTCGAGCATATCTCCGCTATTTCCGTCTTTCACACCTTTTATTCAAGCCATACAGTTTACGACGAGGCGGAGCCACTCTTGACATTATTTTGTTAAGGGGCAGATGGCATTCTTTGTCAGTTGCACGCCTCTACCTAGAGGATGGTTTGGCGCAGATCCCTATGCTTCGGATCGATGCGGTAGATCGTCCCAGGTTGGAGCGGTATGCTGAGCAATGCCCAAGTACAGCCTTCCAAACTTGAAGGCCGTTTCCGGGATGGATAATGTGTGACGTCCCATTTCATCCATACCAGTTGGAGCTGGGCGTTCACCAAAATCAAGCCATACCAGTTGGCTTGTGTTTCAAAGAATTTGATGGAAACTCTGGCATAAGCCAGTGGTAATAGATTACCCTCGGGTTCGGCACGCTGAGAAAAGGATGAGTCCTTGATGGTCGCCCCGACTGTTAGGACGAATCTTGAGCAAGCGTCCGATCGGGGCTTTTAGGCTCAAAAGAGCACCCGAACCCAAACCCTCCCTTGGTGCTGAATTCTTTTTCGTGCACTGGGAGGAACAGCAGGTTTGGCCCTGTATGGATAATGTGTGACGTCCCATTTCATCCATACCAGTTGGAGCTGGGCGTTCACCAAAATCAAGCCATACCAGTTGGCTTGTGTTTCAAAGAATTTGAAGGAAACTCTGGCATAAGCCAGTGGTAATAGATTACCCTCGGGTTCGGCACGCTGAGAAAAGGATGAGTCCTAAATATAGTATATAGACGTATATAGTACATTTGTTTCGTTTAGAGTTTAGATGAGCTTTATTGATGTCAAGAGTCAAGACATGTCGACTTTGGAAAGGAAGATCTGTCCAGCTAGTCCCCAGAGTCAGTATGCCGTTTTTGATAACTTTCGCAGGATCCAGGACCCTCTTGCTTCATCAGCTCTCTTGCAAGGAACGTCTTCCACACCATTGACTTCCTTTTGCAGTACAGCCCACTCGTCAGAGAGAAGGCCGGCTGACCGATGGTGAAATATTGTGACATAATGCGCAATATTGTGGCACCTTGCGACATATTGTGCAAACTACTGTAGATGCGGTAGTTGCTGTAGTGCCATAAAATGCCATAACTAGACTCACAAGAGCCAGAGCTTGCAGACTGTTCCTGCTTGGCTGACTCAGTTGCAGAAGCACCGCTCTGTTGAATGCGGTTTGTTGACATCTAGTGGATTTGGATGCATTGGTTTGCTTGCACCTAGTGCATTTGGATACATTTAGATGCATTCGGTACCTTCGGTTTCAAGAGTGTCATGGTCTTTGGATTCATAACCTTGCAGACATTTGGCCCGCTGCAAGGTTGCTGCAGGAGAGGTTGAGATTCAGGGCGGCATCTACGACCTGGAGACCGGTCATGTGGAGTTCTTGGGTCAGAGCCCAGCTCAAGCCACCTTGGTGAAATCTGCTTCCACTTTGCCCCCATCGTTGGCGTGATTACAACCCCTTCACTAGGTGTGGGGTTCTCTCGCTCACATGCAGCGTGCAACGGCCAACGCTCGGTATCACCAGATGTTAGATAGGTTTTTTTGCCCAAATGTCTCCACTTTTTTGAGGCTGTGCGATTAGCACGGGCTCCACGATGCAGACATATGCAGACAACAGTAGTTTATTTAAACCTGCTGTTGCTGACCACCGACATGGATGGAACCTGCGCCTAAGAGAGGCTTGGTGTTTCCATAATTTTTCCCGGCCAAATTCGGTTGGCCTGGCCTTTGAAGTGGCCATTTGGGCTGAACAGAAGTTTGCAGCCTTCTGGAGTCCCCCTTGGGGTTGCCAGAAACTTTCATGGCACTACGTCATTTGCGTCAATCAAATGGTGCTTCTTTCCCTGCGCATTACATCCGTGACATGTCGCAATGGGGCTCCCAGATGTATCGCAGTGGTGCGACTTCTCCGAACCGTGGCATTTGTTTGAAGTAATTTGTGGCACTATCTGTACTTGGATCACTTATGCAGTATGCAACAGGGTTTCACATGGTTTCATCATGTTTCATCCATATCTGAAAATCAGTGACAAATATGTGGTCTGTTCAACATCATTGAGATACCACCGTTGAATCCCTGTAATTCCCGCAGATCCCGGAGGACAAATCTCGAGCACCTGCCTACAAAGGAGGACAGTGATGCAATGAGAAATTCTGCGGGGATGGCAAGTGGCCCTCCATGGGGTACTGTACTTCCCATGGGTCAGTGAGGTCAGAATTTGCCCAGAAACATCTCTGGGAAATCCACCTTTGTAGATGGGTGCGACAGCACTAAATCATTTACCTGCGATATCATGATGATATCATGCAATCTTACATCAAATGATATTGAGCAATATTGATCAATATATCCCCCTGCCAGTTCCCTCTGCAAGATCTTGGAGCTGTGCTGCTCATTGGGAACTGGTGTGATGATTTTATGACAGCTCGATTTGAAAGATATGATTCTATAGAGAGCCTGTTTTGGGTTTTGGACCAAACATCCTCGACATGGATCGACATGGTGGTTATGATTTTATAGAGGGTAAGATCTTGCTTCGACAGGATGATTCTGTAGAGGGTGTTATTTTTGTTATCAAATTGAGCAAAGATCCCTGCTTTCAAGATAATTTTTTGATTTTGTCAACAATGGTTGATGATTTGAACGTTCCGACCAGGAGGAGATGAGAATGGGCGCATGCAGATCGGGCGAAAGAAAGGTGGCGGTGGCTGAGGCCGGCGGAAGTTGGAAGAAGGATGGATGACGAACAACACAATGCGGTATGGGAAAGTCCAACACATCGATTTTCAGATTCTTAAGACACTCTTTGGTACAACTGCGGCATGCTAGGCTATAGCTGTGATTTATATCAACTGCCCATCACTGGCAAAGCACGGACTGAAACTGACCTGACCCCGGGTCAGGTTAAGTTCCTGCTGCCTTGGAAGGCAGCTGACTTAGAGGCAAGCCTTGGACGTGGGACTGGAATGACAATTGAGTACACCCATGTGTGGCAACATCCAAGCAGTGTGGAGGACCTCATATCTTTTGAAGAAACCCAGTCGCTTGAGGATTGTAGAAGGTGATTTCTACTTTACCCCAATTTATCCAATATATCGGGATTTTAATACTCTCTTGTGGGAATCCCCATTCACCAACCAGTAAGGGAGGCTCTACGTTTGGTTTTACGTCTGGTTTTTGACACTGCTAAGTTGAACACATCCAGAAGTTTCCACGTCTGAGTTGGATGGTGCTTCCTTTCCCAGCACCATGATGCGTCTGATTCTTCTGCGAACTCTAAAGGATCACCCGAATGATTTTGGGCAATATGGAACAAAAATCTGGGTGTGCGGTGTGCATCCCCATGTGACAATACACAAGACAGCAACATGAACTACTTCAAGGCATCCATGCACAAGTCAAACTGAACCCGGCACGAGTCGATCCAATCAGATTTCTGTAGGTGGAGACAGCGTCCGCGGATGATGGCAGCTTCTTGGAGGCGAGGAAAGCCACGCAGAGCTACGTTTCTGATGTGGTTTGGTCCAAACAAATAGGGCAAACCTCAAAATCTATCATCATTTTCCCAACTACCAGCTTTTCTCTGATCCATGTTCCATGATGTTCCAAGATATTCTTGTGCCTTTGCGCTCTTGAATCGTCATAGTCCTTCTCCATTGGTTGTAGCACGCGTCGCTATTTCCATTGGTCATAGGCGGCCGGACAGCGGACAAGTGGGTGCCAAGCGCTGTCTGCCGTTGCCTTGGCTGCCTTGCATGGGGTCCAGAAATGGGGTAATACCGGCCAAAATGGCAATCTTTTTTATAGCAAAAAATTGAATGGGGAATGTGATGGTAAACATTGGTGAACTGGTGGGGGGGTTACACCACGGCATCAGTTTTGGACAAACCCATTGAACTTATCCTCCAACTTCAGGTGATGATTCGTCCAATGGTGTGGATCACCTTCCAGCTACCCATCAATGAACTGTTGTCATTGAGGCCGGAGCTTGTTGTGGCTGATGCAATGAGAACTTGTGGCAGCCAGGCAGTTAAGTTGTGTGCCTAAGCTTCAAACGCCCACAAATTCATTTCAGATCCAATCTGGCTCCGTAATAGACACTGTAGACATGCTTTGAGGAATCATTCCAAAACCAGTTCTTCAAAGCTCGTAGCCAAGCGAGACCAATCTCCTGACAAAATCAAGATTTATGAGAGACAGTTAATTTTGCCTAACCTAGTGGTTGTTCCTGAAAATTATTTCGACAAAACCAGAAACCTTGTTCCCATCAGAGAGATCTCATTCATCAATCTTGCCGCAGACATGGCAACCAAGAGATTCTGCATGGTTTCGATCACACAACTGGATTGCAGCTTTGGACTCTATGAGTCGACACTTCGAATGAATCTCCCAGATCTGGATTGCCAAGCAATCCCTGCCGCACCCGCTGAGCAGCATAGTTTGGGAAGCTGGTTGGATTGCTACCTGGTGGTACTTCCAGCCCACCTGGCCATAGCGCAGCTTCCCACAAAGACCTGCCAACTGGCAAAAGGCTGTGAATGGGACCCTGCAAAGGCTAGGATTGCGACATACATTTGGGCCATCTTGGGTCTCATGGTTGTTCTATCACTGGGTGCTTGCTGCGGCAGCATGTTCTAGATGTACGTACAATATCGTACAATCAACTTGGGCCATCTTGGGCCTATTTAACTTATCGGTCGAATTGAATGATCTTTTGCTGCAGTAGTGACAACAACGGAGTTTTATTGACATGTTTGTCTGCAAGTTTCCTGTGTGTTCGGTTGACTTTACATTGACTTGGGCTCTGGCTCATTTTAGCGCTGCTAAAAAGCAATGGGTTGAAATCCATCCAGAAATGGTTGAACACGAGGACCCGGGATCTGAGTGTTGCTGGGCAACCATCTCGGTTCCTGGCAGATGGTGGTTGATGTGAAGAAACTATACCACATGCAGCATTCTTGAAGCTTTGCGGGGAGAGTCAGAATTACGCTTGTTCCATCTTGTTCCTGTTTGAATTTTAAGGTGCAAACCGCAACGATTTATAGGGAATAGGCTTGTGGGGAAACAGCTGGTACATGCGGCAAACTAGGAGGGGGAGGAGGAGGAGGACGGAAATCGCCCTAGAGGTCTCACAGCTGGTAGAAGCGGTGGCGGTGGCTGGTGGTTGTGGTGGTCGGCATGCCTCTGTAAATCAACCATTCACTCATACAACTTGCTTGGAGTCAACTGATGCCCTTTGCGGGCAACATAGCCTCAGCTCTGCAAGACCTCTTGCAGAAAGACAGGACTTGCGGATGCTCCCTGCTGGTTGAACTCCAGTCATTTGACTTGCTGTTTGTTGATCCAGTTTCTTGCAGGAACTGAGGGAGGAGGCTGAGGCTCTTCCGGGAGGCTTGGTGGCCTACCGGGAAGGGCAGCTGGCCTGGTATCACAGTAAAGCCTCTGGTACAGCCTGCAGTACAGCCACTGCATAAATGAAATCTTTGTAATTAAGTGAATATAAAAAAAATATATATATAATATATGAATCTATTTATATACTTATATGCATATACCTGGACATGAAAGGATAATTTTGGACATTTTCGGTGCCTTTGCTTTTTCCATGATGGGAGTTTCCTGCTTCAAGAAGGATTTTGTTGCTGATGAGTTTGGAGTTTTTTTTTTTTTTTTCTAGGGGTCATCTTGTTTGCCGTGCGTTTTTCTTTAGTGTTTTGGCATCCGTGAAAATGGTGCTGGAAAAACAAACACATGACACGAGTTAAGATTTTGTGCCCAAATGAGAAAACTCCGAATCAGCGACCACCGCTCCGAATCAGCCACCACGAATCAGAGACCACGAATCAGCGACCACAAAATGAGAATCAGCGACCAAGTTTGTCGGATCAGCGACCAAGTATCAGAATCAGCGACCATGGATCAACGACCACGACTCAACGACTATATGCTAGGCATTCCACAAAATGAGAATCAGCGACCAAGTTTGTCGGATCAGCGACCAAATATCAGAATCAGCGACCATGGATCAACGACCACGACTCAACGACTACATGCTAGGCATTAAGTTTTGCAGCAGACAAGAGTAGTGAAGCCAGCTGCCAACGCAAGATCCCTCGGAGATAGGTGTGTATGTCTTTGAGACCCTAGCGCATTTACCAGGGTGGTACCGGTTCGATTTTGGCGATTTCGGTTCGACTGCTTATAGAAAGAATCGGTTTCGAAAGAATTGGTTTTCGATTCCGCTGTTCGCGATTCTCGCATCGGCTCGATTCGCAGCGATTCGGTTCTTTCGGGGGGTAAGTTCTTTTCTAAGGAGTTCTTGACGCATGTTGATTCGATACATTTCAGTTCCATATTTGTACATACATACTATACTAGAGAAACAGGAAAGCACACATACATAGATAGATAGATAGATAGATAGATAGATAGATAGATAGATAGATAGATAGATACATACATACATACATACATACATACATACATACATACACACACACATATATATATATATAGATTTATTTATATCAAAGATCTAGGAATGTTTGCTTCCAAAGTGACCAAACACCTGCCAAAATCAACATGCCAGAAGCAAAAGTGACCAAACACCGGCAAAAAACAACATGTCGATGGGCACTTGCTCGCCTTTAGCCACTGGCTAGACTCCTGGAGATGGCGATGGAGCGAGATGGGCAATTGGCCATCGACAAGAAGCAAAAGAGAACAAACACCCATGTCTACATTCAACATGTAACTGAAATCTAGCTGAAACCAAGTACATCCGTCCCTGGAGACACATTTGCGGCTCCAGGTACGGACGGAATTGGCTTCAGGTACGCTTGGTGACCGATCCGGGTTGGTGTGGTATAGTTTTACTATACTCTCACTATAGTTAATCCACGGTGACCGATTCGGGTTGGTTTGGTATAGTTACTACGCTCTAGCTTTTCTTGATCCGCTTGGTGACCGATTCGGGTTGGTTTGGTATAGTTACTATACTCTAGCTTTTCTTGATCCGCTTGGTGACCGATTCGGGTTGGTTTGGTATAGTTGCTATACTCTAACATTTCTTGACCCACCTGGTGACCGATCCGGGTTGGTTCGGTATAGTTATACTATACTCTAAACTATCTTGATCCACTTGGTGACCGATTCTTGGTTCCCGATTCTGGTCCAGTCGGTGTCCGATTCTGGTGTTCGATTCCAGTTTCCTGGTCTCCGATTCCAGTTTCCTGGTTCCCGATTCAGAAATATTGGTGACCGATTCTTAGTTCCCGATTCAGATATCCTGGTGTCCGATGCCCAAATACCTTCAAAACTACCGAACAATCTTTGGATTTTTTTCTTTGGCCTTGTCAGCCCACCTGACTTCCTGGACATACCCCGCCAAGCATCTAACAGCATGCCTCAGGGTGACCCCCTGGCTCCAATTGCCTTGGGGACAGTCTTGCATGCAGCGAACAAATAATGATATCCAACAAGAACGCCGCAACCCAGAAGTCTCCGTCTTGTATGTTGATGATCGCACTTTCGCACATGAGGGGTCTCAGTGTGCGGCAAACCTTTTACTTCCGTTCTCCACCTCCAAATTTCTAATTCCCGAATGCGTAGCAAGGGTTCCCGTTTCACTCTGGGGGTCTGGGGGTTGAGGGTGTGTTCGCTAGACGTTGCGTCCGCGTTCGCAACCGTTCGCAACCATCCGCAAGTGTCCCCGGTAGGCCGCTATGGCCGTGTCTATGGGGGAAGCTTGGCTATTTTTGGACGTTTCAGACGTGTCAAAACGTCATTTCGCGTGGCAGGCGTGGGACTTCGTGACATTCCAACGTGTTCCACAACGTGTCGAAAGTCGTTTTGTGTGGCAGGCGCAATACTTTCGCGTCGTTTTCAAAAGTTGACTTGCATTTTTCGTGGCAGGCGCAGCACTTTGGAGACCTCCATCGTCATGTTTCGTGGCAGGCGCAGTACTTTGAAACGTCGTTGTGTCTGGGGGAAGCTGCAAACGTGATGATGTTTTGGATTGTCGAATCGTCGTTGTCTACGGGGGAAGCTGCAAAAGTGATGATGCTTTGGACTGTCGAATCGTCGTTGTCTATGGGGGAAGCTGCAAAAGTGATGATGTTTTGGACGTTTCAAATCTGTCGAAACGTCTTTGTCTATGGAGGAAGCTGCAAAAGTGATGACGTGTTGGACGTTTCAAACGTGTCGAAACGTTGTTTTGTGTGGCATGTGTGGCATTTTGTGACATTTCAACATGTTCCATCCAATTGTCTGGGTGGCCGCCATATGGCCGTGTCAATGGGGGAAGCTGCAAAAGTGATCATGTTTGGACGTTTCAAACGTGTCGAAACGTTGTTTTGTGTGGCAGGTGTGGCATTTTGTGACATTTCAACATGTTCCATCCAATTGTCCAGGTGGCTGCCTAGGAGTGTCTTCCCAAGAGTGTCATGCCAAGAGTGTTTCCCAGGAGTGTCTCCCAAGAGTGCCTTCCCAACCAAGAGTTTCTTCCCAAGAGTGTCTCCCCGTGTGTAGGATCAAAATACAATGGAAATGAAGTGGGAGCTTTTAGAGAGGCGTTACTTTCAGATGTAGTTGAAATTTGTGTACGAGCACTTCCAAATCATCTCTCAGAATGCTATATGTATATACATACATATATATATATATAAATACATATGTGCATACATGTGTAGGCATGCAGGGCAGCCAAGATTCACACGTCATCACATAGGGTTGCTTAAAGCTGTTGGTTGTCCAAAGCAATGGCTCATTGACAGAATGCGGGCAACACACATAGACACAAGAATTGAGCACGTGAAAAACACGAACATCGTAGAATGGATGACTTTGAAATTGGCAAGTCATATTCCTTAAAATCCAGAGCCAATGTGACCTCGTGACGTTTGTGTGTGTTTCTGTGGCTGGGAGGTTCCAATCCAGTTTGTGTGAAACCCCACCAAAGACCATGGACATCCCACAGGACCATTAGGTTTCTCCATGCAGCAAATGACTTGAAGTGGATGTTCGAACTGCCGTTCTTTGACGTAGCTACAGCTACGGTTCAAAAATGGGTTTGGAAAACGTCAACAGATGCAATCTTTTGCTGCGTGTTTTCATCATTTCTGTCCATTTCTGCGTCGGAAAAGATCACCCATGATTGGACACCAATTGCCATTGCCGGTAAATTCTCATTCTGTCCCGAGGGTTTTTTGCATTTTTCCTCCCAAGCCTAGGTCGCCCTGCCAAAGATGCCGAGTGGGAACAAAAACTTCCAGATGATCAGTTTCTCAAAGTTTTCACATTGAGACGCAATGAGGTGGGATATGCAGAGTGCCCTTTTCGAAACCTTGCAGATGTGGTTCCAAAACATGTCCACCCGCAACATGGTGGGGCAATAGCTTAGTCTACCAGCAAAAATCTCAAAATAAATATAGTGTTCCCCCAGACAATCGAAACACACATACCATACATCATATACCATTCATGTTACTTGCGCAATTCACCATCAGAATACTTGGGATTCATGTTTTATCACCTCCCTCCCTTTTCAACAATTTGGGGTTCCATATGTACATATATGTATACACAACAGCAAAAATACAATCATAATCATTGGAAAAGAGCAGTCGTAATGGTAATCAGAATAGCAACAGCAATAGCAATAGCACTAATTCAGATAAATACAGTCAGAACAACAATAATAACAATGATATTTGAAATAAATGCATGATACTCACTAGCCTGGAGCTGATTTGGGGGATGGCGGTGGAAACCTTGGATGGGCATAACTGGGTGTAACTAATTGGAGTGTAATGGAGGTATAATAACCTGGGTACAATTCGAGTATATACAATGGGGGTATTATTGGGTACTGGACAAAAGTACTTTGATCTTTTGCCACACATGAGACAATGATGATAAACCATCGGAATTTTGGGTACCAACCCAATTTTGCACAAACCCATATAGTGACCTATGATATCCTATGATGAAATGATTGTGCTTCCTCTTTTCACTGACAAGGCGATGGTACCTGTAAAGCTTCCAGGGGCGTCAACTGCTATTCTCAGAGTCTGAGTGGGGTATCTGGTGGGGTCTTTTGCGCAAGAATACCCAACACTTTGCAAACTTTGCATCACTATAGTCGCTGGATTCAACACGCTTCTGTTGGCCAAACCGTTTCTTTCTTTCCCTCAGCTTGGCCAGGTTTAGACTGAACAGCATTGGTACCACTTGCTGTTGAAAGTGTGGAGGAAAAGATGTGCTGATCCTTTTGAAGGGTGCCCGTACTACATTCGTTTTCATCATCTACATCTTTATCCATCTCTATCCTATCATCATCTTCCAGCAACCCATAACATTGTTGTGTTTATATAATGATATCTGACCGTCTTCTCTTTTGAAAGCGTGTTAGGACCTCTTGCCCATTGGATACGGCACTGTATGTCTGATGCCAAGTGCGTTGATCAATATTGTTTTGGAGGTTCGACTACTTCCAGGTCCGCTTTGTTCTTATTATGGCTCTTGCTAGTCTCTTTGTTTCGTCATATTTCTTCTTCATCTTCGTCTTCTTCTTCTTCGTCTTCGTCTTGGTCTGTTGTTGTGCATCTTCTTTTCTTAGCCAAGCCACGCCCACCGCTCATCAACGCTGCGGTGTCAAACTCCCAAGATGGGAACCACGTCCAGTGGCTGGGCAGATTCTTGCTACGGCAGGTGTCTGAAGATGCGGGAAACCTTGAATGCCCTCCTGGCCCAATGAGGAGACGGCCACGGAGTGGCGAGTGGCGGGGTGGAATCCAACATGCCGTGTTTGTAAAGGGAAATATTGGCTGAAATGAGCATTTAGTGAATGGATATGCTTTGACAACATCTGAAGATCCATGTTCGAAGAAGTGAATGCCACTGCTGACCCTCTACTGTAGACACCAACACAACTCTTAATCTTGAAAACTCCAGCTTTCACACAGTCATGCCACTGCCATTTCCTCTTGAAGACTCTTAGGGCTCAAGGCTCAGCTCCCCTCCTCGTCCACACCGCTGTATCTTGGCAGTTGGGATAACACGGAATTCCAGGGCCCAAAGGCCCAAAGTGTCTATCTCCGGGTGAAGCAGTCATTGTGCAGCATTGTGCAAGTGATGAGCAATCGAAGCACCAGTCATGCGAGTGTAGCTTACTCTGGTCTCAATCTCCCATTCAATTTACGGATATTTACGGACTGTAATATGCATTGACGCAGGTGTGTCAAAAACCAAGCATTGGTTTCCTCTCAACTAGGCCATTGTTGATGTTGTTTTTGGATGAAGCTACCACAATTTGCCAATGTTCATTCTGCTTTTGAGCTGGTCCTCTAACCTGCTCCCTTTCCTTTCAGGTGAGCCATGGCCCGACTTGGTGGTTTGCTGCTTCTGGTCGCCGGTGCCCAGCCTGAGATGTAGCCAGGATGCGTCGTGAATCTGACTGGGTGTTCTATTGACCCATGATATTCCCGCTTTGCCATTGCTATCCCGTCCTGCCAATTTGTTACTTCTGCATCCTGCACTACACACCTCTGAATTTCACTTGCCAGAAGTTGAGGGAGTGCCCATTTCTTCAAGAGAACTCCCGAGTGCTAGATGAGGTGCATTGCTTGGCAGCCACGTTTCCACGTGCCAGCACCCAGTGGGGGCGAAACGGACGATGAATCGTGGGATTTTGGGGCTTCAAACGTGGGCTGAAAAAATGCCGGACATCGGCGCTACAGTCCATTGTCATTGTACCATTCGCCAGGCTGCTTTTCGCCAATGTCCCAACTCAGAGCCTTCGCATCTTGCCAGCAGTGAGAAGAGTCATTTGTTCCTTTGGTAAATGGAAGTTCTGACACTCAAATTTAAATTGTGAATCTTGTGACTACCCTATGCATTTCCGAAGACGATTAACCATGCGTCGTACATGTTCTTGAGACGTCAGATTTGGATGGAATGCTGGTGGCAAACCACCATCATGTGGGTTGTCTGAAAATAGGGTACCCTCAAATCCTCTGGTTAATCATCATGTTCCCATATTCTCCCTATTAAATGGCTATAATTGTGGGTATACAGTATACATATGTATACATCACTTTCAGACGGATCCACGTATCAAGATGTAGCAATTCTTTGGAGCCCAGGCAGCCGAACCGCAGCCAGGGCAGTGGACGAGCTTCCTGGCACAGATCGGTTGACAAAAGATGAACCCCACGTGATATCGTGAATTGTCCACTGAATCCTTGAAATCTCAGATTTTCATGGCATTTTTTTCCCAGACGGACAGATGTGTGACGTGTACTTCTATGACTTCATTGGGTAGAAAGTGTTGATGCTGTGAAATCATGAAATACCTCATTCTACGCAAAAGTTCCAGATTCATGTTTATTTCAATTCTGGTCCATGATGCTTGTGTCAAAATCCATTTACAAGAATAGACACCATGGAACCATAATGTGGTTCGTGTGGTTCATGTGGTTTGCAACCGGATATATGAAATTAATCAGTATAAATCAGTATAAACTAACATAGATAGGAGTGGATTTCCCTAAGATCATCGGTCCCATCTGGCCCCAACTTGGCGGTACATTGGGGGCACAAGGCGAGATGAGGGATTGGTGCTGATCAAGCCAGAGGAGACGGGCAAGGTCGTGAAGAGGGACAAGTTCAACAACCCTCCACGAGTGGTCCCTTGTCTGTTTTCATAAGCGTGGCATTGATTGGAATTTGATACTTTCTGTTTGGCAGAAGGAAAAGAGTGGTAAGAAAAAGAGTGGGTAAGTTGACACCACCGGTTTTCTGACGGTATTCCTTTCAATCTAAAAATCCATCGAAGGATTTCTTCAACAAAACAGTCTATCCGTATCTATCAGTGATGTCATTGACCCGCCACAGTCCATTGGAAGCCTGCAACCAAGGTGTTCAAGACCAACGACTGGGACCAGCCTGAGATTCAGTACAGCACAGGGGCCAGCAATCAGGTGAGGAACGCAGCATGGCACAGTAGCTCGAAGCTCTTCCTGTTTGATCCCTGGAATGGCTTGCGGGGAACACCCTGGCCAAATGTCCAGATAGAAAATCAATGCAGGAAATACGCAGTTCCGCTTCTCTTGTATCGTGCTGTTCCCCCTTTCGATCTAGGGGACCCAAAGAGCCTAAAAATCATACCTTGCCATCGGTCTTTCATAAGATCTTGATCCAGAAATTCTCTTCTGCCTGTGTTCCCAGATCGGCACCAATTCTTTGACCACCACTGTGGTGATCATGCGGTGGAATTTCCCCAGATTTGAGAGCACGTCAATCCGAAATACTCGCAGCATGCATGATACGGTAGGGCCCGAAATCCACTTGAGCCTGCTGTGTTGAAGTCCCATTTGTGGTTCACATGATTGCGTGCCAGGTCAACTACATCACCCCAGTTGTTCAGTCTGATGACATCAAAGCATGGTGTTTGCCTCAGAACCGCGGAGAAGGTGGAACCAGTGACATAAGATGTACAGGGTCATAGATCGCTGAACGCTTGAATTTTTCTCAGGCTGTCCTTGAACGTGAACTTCTTCTCCTTCATTGGCCTTTTCACCGTAGGCCCAGGGGCGGCCGAGGGCTGATGGAGATGCCCGAAATCTGTGGACCTTTCACTCGTTGAAAGATGGATGAATGTTCACCTTCGGTAAGCAAAGCATTGGACAATCATTTCCCCACTGAAAGATGTGGATTTTCCATTGCAAGGTGAAATGTGTGAAATGACATGACATTTTATATCAGATGACAACCTTGACACACTTGGCAGTTCGACAGGTGGTATCATTGAGATCCAGCGCTTCTTCCCTGACACCCTCTACTGGTGAGTCCACCCCAAGCTGAACAGCACCCCGAGTCCTCGTCTTTTTGATGCCCATTCAGCAGCAGATGCGGCTTGGGGAAATGGCAAAAAGATGCAAAAAGTGGGACAGCTACATTGAGAGTTTGGTGCACTGCTGTGTGAGCAAAGCAGAACGCAAGGCAGAGTTCAGTTTGCTGAACCTAAGAGGGTGATTCTCAAGAATACAGCTTTCAGTTTAATGGATTAGTGAAGTATGGAAGCTGTCCCAATCATGGTGGAGGGAATGGGATTTACCCTTTGCGACACACATAGTATGTTTTGGTGATGGATAAACGCCAAAGCTGCTACTCTTCTGAATTTCATCGGAGGGTTCATACTGTGAGTGTTCTGATGCATGGTTTTGACGTTGTTTCATCCCTACTAGTATCTAGAAATCCAGGACACGCATGTGGTCGATGACAAATCATTGAACATCATTGAAATACCATTCTGGCTGAATTTGGGCCTTGTGATCCTTGTTGATTCCCTTGTATTCCTCTCAATTTTCATATACGAGATCCGATTGGGAGGACAAATCTCCAGCATCCACAAAGGAGGACTGCTAGTTGTGGGGCAATGAGAAATTATGCGGGGATGGCATGTGGCCCTCACGGGGTACATTGTACGTGGGTGCAACACCAGTAAATCTACCTGCAATATGATGCAATCTTTTATCAAATGATGCTGAGCACTATTGATCAATATATTGCGAACCCATGTTCTGACCAGGAAGAGATGAGAATGGGCTCATGCAGATCGGGCGAAAGAGGGGTGGCGGTGGCTGAGGCCGGCATGTGAAGCTGGAAGAAGGATTGATGACAAACAACACAATGCGGTATGGGAAAGTCAGACGCATGGATCTTAACTCACATTCTTCACAGCATGCTTTGGTACAACTGTAGCATACTATGGCTGTGATTTGTATCAATTTGATGCGTGTGACAGGCGGGGCGCAAACTTGAGACTGACCTCACAACTGAAGCTTAAGCTCCTGCTGCCTTTGGAATTTACCTGACTTGGAGGCAAGCCTTGGGGACAACATCATCAAGTTTCGAATGCTGGAATAAGCAAGCAACAACCGAAATATACCCAGCCAATAAGTATCCTTTTGTTCGGCGATTTTACAGTTTGATGTTGGGTTCTTTAGACCTGTGCCTTCCAAGGCCTGGAGTGACACCGGTTAGCATTCCCGAGGGCGACCCCCAAAAATGGACCAGTCTATCCGTTTGACGGAGCGTGAAGTATTGAAATTGGTTCGAAGCCAGTTGTGATAGTGATATTAATTACATGAGGAATATACAATATATATCATTGATGATCAAAGATATATGTATATATATATATATCAATTATATTTCTGGACCCCATCTTGTGATTGTGGCGCGATTTTCCGAACTGGCCAGGCCAAGATGACTGTGTGGAGGTGCCAGTTACCTGCGACTGAAGACACTGTCGTGATAGCATCTTTTGTCAGAAATCATCCACCTGTGCTTCACCATGAGCCTGTGGCTCCAGACTGTTGAACACTTTGTTGGAGGGTCAGGGCATAGTCGGCAAGATGTAGCAAGTTTTTGTTGTGGCACGAGAAGAAATTGCTCGACATCGAGCAAGGAGATGTTGTTCAAGCCTCACTCCACTCTGAACCATCAAGAGCAGATGGAGAGGAAGGCGAGAAGCTTGAAAAAGGCCAATCAAATTCTACACAAATAGTTGGTTCAAGAAGACGCTGCAAAGGAAGCAGCTACACATCGATGCTGCATCTGCCAAAGTGCAAGAGTCAGCATAGCTTTCATGCACTGTGAACACGCGTGTGCTTGCATTGAATGTTGGGAGAGGCTTATCTCCGATATGAGGGAAATTTCGGAGGGAACCGCACAGATGTACGTCAGACACCAACCCAAGGGTGTATGAGGATTCATTGAATTCGAGGTTAGTGGAGACCTGGTGGAAATTGGGAATGAACAGCTTGCATCCGTGAAAATAACTTTATTGCTTTATTCCCATCTGCCGAAAAGATGATGTTCGGTGGTGTTACTGAATGGGCATTCAACGACGCTGTTTGGGCATTACTCCTTTGACTTAACATGTGCTCAGCCTCCATGAGGCTGAATGAGTCTCCATGAGCCCCCAGTGCTGTTCAGAGTTGGAAAGGGTTCGCGGGCAATGCTGAAGATATCCTGAGCTGACCCTGCTCATGCTGCGCAGCACAGTATACTTCAATGAATAAGTCGAACTTTCTGAACATTGATCATTTTCTTCCATTTGTGCTCCATCCGATCAGCAACTCTACCGACATGACGTTCTGCTACAACGTGGAAATTCGGTGAGCACAACAAATCACACCGGGCACGCCAAGTGTCGAAAAAGGTGCGGCAGCCATGACTGGGACCCTGGGAGTGAAGCATTGCTCGGGCCTCATGGGTGCCCTGGGTGCTGAGTGATCTTTCGTTTTCAACAAACGGGCTCTGGGTTTCCAGTCCTTTTGGTTGACTTTCCATTCGACTTGGGTTCTGGCTCCAGTTAGTGCTGTTGAAAAGCAACGGGTTGGGGGTCTACGTTGCAACTGCTGCGATCCATCCAGTCAGAAATGGTTGAACAAGAGGACCCCGGATCTACGTGTTGTTGGGCAACCCATCTCTGATCTCGGAGACACAGCATTCTTGAATCTTTGCGTGGAGACAGTCAGAATTGCATAGAATTGCCAGTTCCTGTTTGAATTCATTTTATGCGCCAACTGCAATGACTTGCGGGGAATGGGCTTGTGGGGGGACGACTACTCGCAGCAAACGAGGATGACGTAGATCACCCGATACTCAGGTGGTCGGCATGCCTCTTTGAATCAACTATGCAGACTATGCACTTGAGTTGACCAGTCCTCCACCCTTTTTGCAGGGAACATAGCCTCAGCCCTGCAGGAACTGTGGGAGGCTGAGACTCTTGCCAAAGAGGCTTGGTGGCCTTCCGGGAAGGGCAGTTGGCCTGGTATCACAGTAAAGCCTCTGGTACAGCCTGCAATGCAGCTACAATAGCTACATTGAACATCATTGAACATTCTAAGAATCAATGAATCTCTATATATATATATATTCTATATATAGTTATAAAACTTATATACATGCACAATCACACACATCTGTGCAGGTAGGGGAGCCAAGACTCACAGGTCATCGCGTAAGAATAGGGCTGAGCTGATGTGAACTCGTGACATTTGTGTGTTTTTTTTCCAATTCGACATCATTTGACTCAGATCTGATAAGGTGAAGGTGAACCCCCGTACCATCCTGAACATCTCACAAGATCCAAAAGTCTCATCATGTAGCTGTGAGGAGCCTGAGGAGCCTGAGGAACTCGAGGAAGAGGAAGAGGAGGAAGTTGGGGAAGCTGAGGCAGAGATGGAGGAGGTTCAAGAGACAAGAGGAAGGATGCTTGGTATGAATTCTAAGGTAAAGGGAAGCATAGGGAAGCCAAGAATTGAAGAAGCATCCAATGGCATCTAAATCAATCCAAATCCACCAGTACAGTTTTTCGATTTGGGAGTGGGGAAACCATGAATACAGTGTTTGGAACTGCTGTAAGGTCTCATCCCATTTTCGTTCGCGGAAAACTTCTTTTATTGCTGGTTGGATCAGGATCCGCGTTTTCCCTGAATGAATCCTCGTCATCAAAGGAAGCGATCCCGCCCGGCTGTCCACTGCCATGATTTGAAGCAGATGTTCAAGCATCCGTTCCTTGACTCTAAGTTATGGATCAAGCATGGGTCCAGAGGAGGTCAAAAGATTGCAAGAACTTTTTGCTGCAGTTTCTACATGGAGGTTTCCTGAAATGGGGGTACCCCGAATCCAAATCATCCATTTAAAATCATTTAAATAGGATTTTCCATTATAAACCATCATAAACCATCCATTTTGGGGTACCTCTGTTTGGGGAACCCCCCCACATTTTTCTGGGCCATTTGAGGCAGTCCGAAGCCTTGGCGGTGCCGGCGTCGCAACAAGCTCTGGTACCTCAGGCACCATTGCCGAGCCCCGCGCGTGCCGGGGGGCAGCAGAATCTCTTGGCACTGATTCTTGCAACAAAGGGGAGTTGGGCACGTGCGCACAGACACACAGACACATCCACGTTTTGAACTTGAATAACAAAGTGTTTTAGGACTCTTTGTTCGAAACCATACCAGTTTCAACATCCAAAATTGAGAATCAATTCTACATTATTACCAATGGTCCATTGCTTGTGACCGATTGGTATTTCAGATTCGACATTTTCTAAGCCAGCTACATTGGCGAATGCGGACGCGCACCAAGAACGGGGAAAATTTGTGACCTCCTGAGTGTGCAAACTGAGAGTCGTGGCGAGGCAACTTGAGTTGAACTGAACTGTGCGCGAACCAAGGAGCAGCTTCAACCTGAAACCCAGCAACGTTGAGGCACTTGTTGACAAACCTTGTGTGGCATTGGGTTGCAGAGGAACATTCCAGGGTCAGTATGGATCAGTATGGTCGAAACGAACATGCAGAGGACCCCGCGAAAGATTTGGACGATGGTCATGTTTTTCCTTAGTGGAAAAAAAGCAGGTTTGTTCGTAGTAGGGCAAATTGACCACATGGAGAACACATGGGGTACACAAAATCAGGTTTCAGACGCTGGTCTTGTCGATGCTGACGGCGAAGGGTTGGACGCAAACTCAGCGAAAACGGAACAGAGTGAGTTACAACCAATTGTACTCGCCAGCGTTTGGAGAATCCTTTCGTTTTCCGAACATTCTTGATTTAGCACGGGTTTTCTACAGTGTTTTTCCCAGTTTTTCCTCCTTTTCAACAACATTCGCTTGAGTTTTCCTGCCATCCCAAAGTTCCAAGGAACGCAGGATCTATGCTGCGCCAGTGCCCCTGCCCAATCTGATGGACAATGTGCTGTTGTTGGAAGCAACAATACCCCTTCGGACTTCTGGAAAGAACATTTTCAGGTGCGGTCCTTGGATGTTGGCAGAGGCTGCTTTTTCAGAGTCAAGATGATATTCTGGGCACCGGTCTGGATCCAATATTCAATGGATTTGTTTCAGGGAAAAATGACAGGACGCCCACCCCTATTTTATGATTTTGATGGGAAAACCAATGGTTTCCCGTAGATTTTTCCTGGAACTAGTCCATTGAAATATCCGTCACATCTCCTGATTTTGCTCGCAAAATACGTTACTTACTCTTCTCAGTGGTGGACAATGTACCGATGTTGACCTTTACATGTTTAAAACTACATGACCGTTTGAATTGTTTGGGCTGCCGCTGAGTTGATGGCCAGGGATGAAAACATCGTTGACAGTGTAGACCAGATTGAACTTAGTCATGCACTGTTTTCTGCTGCTAGTTGCAGCTAGGTATTCATTCTTCCGATTGCCGGCACAGACACACAGACACACACAAGACACGCATGCAGAAAAAAACAGAAGGATATTGCCATGAATTATAATTGCTTTGATGTTGATGTTGATGTTGATGATGTTGATGTTGTTGATGATGATGATGATGATGATGATGATGATGATGATGATGATGATTGCGTCCTTCACGGAGGGGGAGCAAGATTGTGCTCAATATCACGCCTTCTGCAGCCCGTAGCTTTGTGTGGTGCAGGATGTTTCCCCCAGAGACTTGGCTGGACATCACGGGCAACAACACGGCATTAGGGCAGCTCGGTCGAAACTTCAGAGCAGGCATCAGTGTGCCAAACAAAATCAAACAAGGATCAGCGTAGCATGCCAAAGATCGTTACTAGTTGCACTATGTTGCACTCTGGCTGTTGCTTTGTTGTTGGAAAATGAAGTCTTGAAATATATACATTGCGTTATTATGCAGAATAATGAATACTCCAGGACAACTTCAAAGAGGAAGAAACTGCGACATCATTGTGATGGCTTTAAGATAGCGTTTGTTTCGTTTTGTGGTGCCCGGCAGCAATCGATCCAAATCCTTCTAGTAAGGGGAGTGTTTATTGGACATGCTGCTGCCGGAAACCGGAATGTCGACGTCCCATGCAAGAACTGTAAGAAATCACCCGCGTTTGGAGAAAGAACCAGTTTACGGGTTACACACGTTCTTGACACCTGGACAATAGACCAATTTAAATTGTGATATTTCTTGAACTTTTCTCTGCACTTGAGCAAGTGAGACGAACTCCATGCATGAACATCCATGACTCTTTGTCCCAAAAATTTGCCGGCATGGCATGCCACTTCTGTTTCCTCCCCATCTTCGCACGGGCGTCCCGTGGCAGGACTCGCTGTCTGTTCGCCTCCCGGCGTCATGAGAACTCTGTCCTTGGCACGGTGGAGAAGTTTCTGCAGGCGCCACGTGTTGCAAGGTGAAGATCTGAAATCAGTTGGAATATGCTGGAACCCACAAATGGGAACGAGTCAAAATCCATCATTATCCCATAGTTGAGTTGAGGGATATTCTTTTTGCGCGCATGATTTTTGCAGCTGCATATCAGCTATTTTGATGCTCACCAGGCTATCACTACGGCTTTTATCTTTGGGGGTTTTGAGCTAGAAAGTCGGGGATGACCATCTAGAATAGCAAGGATTGGTTCAGGTGTCCAATGGATGATCTTTAGCACGTGACATGTTTAATGCGGGATTCACCCAATTTCATAAACCATCCCCAAGTCATCACCATAAATAGCTTGTATAATCCATCCCCAAATGATGGGTTTATGGCAGCTAGGGCCTACCACATTTAACTTTTCTAATGACAGTTCAAACCATCTACCAATCGTCCAGAGTGGACTGTGCCCAGATTCCCAGTGCTGCAAAAGAAGAGCAGCTGCCAATCATAGCGCCGCAAAGCGTCATCACCCAGATGGGGGACAAGGTGCGACTTGTGCTATGGGGATGCCATGGGGGGATGTCATTATGCATCTTGATGGCTCGTTGGGTGCTAAAGGTTTGAGAATGTTGAAGACTATAGAGATATTGGAGATTTTTAATAGATCTTGAATGATGATTTTTCATATTTTTTCATGTTTCATTGTGAATTAAAACTTCAACCTGGGAAGAGGAATTGGAAATTCCGACACTGTGCTAGCGAGGAGCAGCAGGCATGGATTCTTCAGATTCATCCAGGAGATGAGCTGTTGCGGGTCATTGTCCGACCAGGCTGCGAATCCCAGGAGAATCGTTTGGTCAAGGTACATTTGGGGATGGTTCAATACCTATGATTATCAATTTTAATGGGATGAACATACATTTACCAGCTATTTTGGGGTTCACTAGGTACCAGGGTTTTGAAACAACGCCATTTGGTAAAAATGGATAAACATGGCCATTTGAGGAGACGAGAGGCACTGAGATGCACTGGGAAAACTGCGATGTTTTTAAAACCATATCTAGGACATATGGAGATTTCCCAAAATAGGGGTACCCGTAAATCATGGTAAATCATCCATTTTAATTAATAGGATTTTCCATTATGCACGATCCATTTTGGGATACCATGTATGGAAACTCCCCACCTGCCGCCTGCAGGCGCCCTGCTGCATCGCATGCTGCGGCGCGGTGCCGTGCTGCCAGCGGCGCGCTTTGTGTGGCGCTTGCGCGATACCAACGATGTCCAGGCACAGCCGTTAATCAATGGATTGGTTAATGGGAAAATTTACAGGAAACCATGGATTTTCCCATCAATTATAGGGGTTTCCTGTAAATTTTCCCTACAACCAATCCAGTGAGTTAAAGAAAGGTGAGCCAGGGCTGATTTAATCGTGATTCATGGTGATCTCATGGTGATTTAATGGTGGGAGTAAGGCGTAAACAGTGCAATCTGATCCATGACAGTACGAGCCATGTCAAAATGAGGAGTCATCTAAAAGAATGTACCACTGTGAATGGCCATCAGTGAGATTGAACATTTGATCACGATTTTGGTTGTGGATGTTTGGTTGAATGCTTGGGATTGCTGTTGTTTTGGTTGGGATTTAATCGGAACATATCGGAATCACTATCAACCAACCAGTATATCGAGATCACACTTCTGGATTTTCACCAGCGGCCCAATTCAAGAAACTCTGAAAGTGGGTGTCAGCAAGGCCATATTTCACAGCTGGGAATGTGCCTGCACCTTGGTACACCATGTGCGCAGGAAGAGGTGAAAGCCACAGCTTCTGTTGGGGACTTCTCCATCTTGAGCAACTTGGAGGTGGAAAGTGTGGCTTTGGTGCTTGAAAGAGTGAAAAAAGGATGGCCACACCCTGAATTCCTTAGACTCACCAGTTTCCCTCTTAAAGATATTTGGGGTATACGGCTATACCGGTATACCCGATTGTTCCAAACAGACCCATGTCCTGCTGCTATCTTTTTTATACGCCAGGATCCAGCCACAGGGCAGCCCCCCAACTTCACATCGCATCCGCTGCGCCCGGAACAGCTGCGATCCCTGGGGTGGATGCTCAACCAGGCGCGCCAGTCGTTGATGTTTCAGATTGAGAGCTGACGGGTTTCTGCTGAAAACTATGGCCGGATGTGACTCTGAGTGGATTTGGGAATCCCGAATGCTCAGTTGCTCTTCAACCCCTTTCAATGTATGTATGTATATATATATAATATATATATATATATATATATTATATATTATATATATATATATATATGTCATATACATACAGAGTATGTTCTCAAACTGTCTTGTGCTGAAGAGCAGCTAGTCACAGCGTTATCATCTGGTTCAAAGCTCGTTTCAAAAGACTTGCTTACTTCATAATGAATAGAAGGACGTTTCCAATATCTTGGTAATTGAGATGACTTTGATCACTACCCCGGGCAGCCTGGACAGTTTTCTTGTTGGTACAGGAGCGCCCAGAGAAAGAAGCCTTTGTAACAGAGCTGCGCGATTTCGAAGTTTGCCCAGATGCTGCTCATTGGCGCTTGGAAGGCGAGATCAAGTTGTTTGGGCCACAGTGCATGCAATTACAGTCTTAAACAATTGCCTTTCAGCATCCTGCTGATTGCAGGGATGTCTCATGTCAAAGTGTGTTGCAAGATGCTAACATGCTTTTCAATCTTCTTGAAATGCTTATGTGTCAGCATTGATGTTGATTGATGATTGATGTTGACTCTAACGTGTTATGTCTCGATGGACTCGGAGATGACTCAGAGTGACTCAGCTGGGGAGGCAGCCTGCGCTGCGAATACCTTGGCGTCCGCGGGGGGGTTCTGGGTGATGCCATTGGCTATGGCAAGACGGCCTGCACCATTGGCTTGATTGACAAGACCAAGGCTGGGAGTGCTTGGAGCACGTCAGTGATTCCCAATGTTCTTCACTGAATGAAAATCAACATTTAACCACCAAAAGAACCCACAAGATGAGCTTGGAATGGTTAAGGTTTGTCTGAAAATAGGGTACTCGTACCCCAAAATCCGGTGGTTCTACCCGGAAGTCATCCAAAGTCCGATGCTTCGAACAATTACATTTTCCCATTGCAATTGCCCATACAAAATGGGTATTCGCTCCTTGTTGGGCCACCATGAGGAGGAGAGGAGCCCCCATTTCTTTCGGTTCAAATCCATAGCGGCAACGGATTTGCCATGCGGGTCCAGGCCTTGCCGATGCCCAGAGTGCCCATGCCATACAGAGGCACGCCGCGGTTTCTGATCTTCCAAACCATAGTCAACCTGACATTTTCATGAGCATTAAAGTTACATTCAAGCATTAAATGCATTTCAATAAATTTTCAATACTGGTGATTCCAAACTATTCCAAACCATTTCAATACATTTGATGTTTGGGATTCCGAGCTGGCAGCATCTGACACCCCAATCCTTCCCGAGCTGGTAGGCTTTGTTCCAAGTCGCGCCACCTTGGTCTTAGCGCCCAGCAATCTGCACGGCCAGTGGCTTTCAGAGATCAAAAAGCTGCACGGCTGCAGATGGGATTGAAGGGGATGGACAGCTGCTAGGGAAAAATCAGAAATCTGGTGGTGTGTCATGTGCTGTGTGGCTTCAACCAATTTTCTGGGACCTTGGTGTTTGGCTCTGTCGATCCTGTACTTGGAAAGTACAAAATTTCACATGCCCAGCATTCGAATCACGAAGACCGAGGCATAGTAGCACTAGTAAGCTCACGCATCCAACATAGATCTTGGAACATTGGTGCAGATTTCACACTGTCTAATGAACCCCTATACTCAGTCACCAAAAAACGCGCCCCAACTTGTGATTCGTGGCATCCCCAGATCCGTGGGGTGCCGCAATCACTGTTGAGGTTCACCCGTGACACCTTGAAGGTGCTCTCAGTGCCAACCTGCGCCCAGCTCAAGAGGTTGACCATGACACTTTGGCCGCAGCAAAAAGGGAACTGAAACGCCACGTTTCAGCAGGGAATACAGCGGGGAATACAGCAGGGAATTCCGTTCTTGGCGGGGGTTGAAATGAATTACTTCGCTTCCTACAAGTGGTGTTTCAGTGGGGAGGAGCAAATCACCTCGGAGTCCTCCGTCATCAGGAGCCAAGCGAAAGTATGCAAAGAGGTATCAATTGCAAACGGTCGCTTACATGCTTCCTGCAAACTCAACTTGTAGTGCTGCATTTCAGGGGGTTGGATCAGCATCCCAAAAATGGAATCCACCTCCCCCTCTATAGGGGTAGGGATCTTGGGACGTCTAAAAGCTATGGGATTCACGCTCTCGTCTTTTTAGACGTGGAACACTGAAGTGGGTTTCCCTCCCTTCCATGATGTTGCTTATTCTGTAATATTATTGTCAGGAGGGCTAATTATTTTGTTTCTTTGCCAGTCAGTTGTGTTTTTTTGGATTCCTGCTTTTCTGCTTTTCCTGCTTCTCTGCTTTTCTGCTTTTCCGCTTTTTGCTTTTCCTGCTTCTCTGCTTCTCTGCTTTTCCGCTTTTCTGCTTCTGTGCCTTTCTGCCTCTGCTTTTCCCTTTTTCTGCAGTCATGCTCTTTTGCTGCTCTACTTCTTGCTGCTCCTCTGCGTCCTATATTTACATATTGTTTCTTTACTTTTCTTCTTCTTTTGCTTCATCCTCTCTTGTTTGTACCCTAAATGAAACCCTAGAAAAATCCTACATCAAACCCTAAAGAAACCCTACATGAAACCCTGATGAAACCCTAAATGAGACCCTAAAGAAACCCTAAAGAAACCCTACATGAAACCCTACATGAAACCCTAAATGAAACCCTAAATGAAAACATATGAAAACCTAAGTGAAACCCGAAGTGAAACCCTACATGAAACCCTAAAGAAACCCAAAGTGAAACCCTACATGAAACCCAAAATGAGACCCTTAATGAAACCCTCAATGAAACCCTTACTGAAAGCCTAAATGAAACCCTACATGAAACCTTGAAAGAACCCATAAAGAAACCCTAATAAAACCCTGAAGAAACCTTGAATGAAACCCTAGATGAACCCTAAATGAAACCCTAGATGAACCCTAAATGAAACCCTACATGAAACCCTAAATGAATCCCTAATTGAAACCCTAAATGAATCCCTAATTAAAACCCTAAATGAAACCCTAAAGAAACCCTAAATGAAATGACACCCTAAATGAAACCCTATATGAACTCTTACATGAAACCCTAAATGAAACCCTAAAGAAACATAAAAAACCCTTAAATGAAATTCTAAAGAAGCCTAAATACCCACATGAACCTGTGAAGTGCCAACATGTAGCGCAAATATCATGCAAAATGAGAGGTTCAAATGCTAAGATATAGCAAATACCATTCAACATCGAATGCGAACATGCTAAAATGTAGCAAATACCATGCAAAATGGAAGGTTCTAGTTCCAAACGTTTGCAAATACAAGGCAAATGGTGCCAGGAAAGAAATCCAAAAAAAAACCCAAACCTGATCAAAAAACACCTAAAACTATTCTGCACCCTATGGTCATGCTATTATCATTACAATCAGTATTCTGTCAGTATCTACTGCCATCTATACCTTGTCGCCTATCAGCATCTATTATTACTATTACTATTATTATTGTCATTCTATGACCACAATAAACATTCGATATACTGAATACTGAACATACATATATTATCATATAATATTGTATATAATATGTATATATATATATACATATCAATGATATGATTGATAAACTATACTTTATTGACTTTATTGCTAAGTATGCAACAATTGATTGTGGTATTATAGTATGGCCATGACATCAAACCCCAAAGATAACTGTATGGGCCCAGGAAAGAACTCATGGAGGCGGATGTGGTGGTTGCCACCTACAGGCGGATGTGCTGGGCAGCTGGGTTGTTGGGTAATAGCGCTAACAATAGTAGCAGTAGAGTAAGAATCACAATACATTAATACCTATGATATCAGCAATACCTATGATGGTAGCAATCATGATGATGAACATTTTCTGCCAAATTGCTGGGACTTTGTGTCCAAACCAGTGTAATATGTATAGTTAGTTAAAAGTTTATAGTTAGATTTGCAGCGTTTACATAAACGAATCATGTTTTTTCTGGTTACAGTAATAGTTAGCTTATGTATGACGTGAATTTCATTAAACATTTGTCTCCCTTTGAAGATCCTTTCCAGCGGCTATTTTCATCACCATCAATATGTATATCAATACCATGATGTGATGATATATATATATACAACTACTGTACACACACACACAAGCTTGTCAAGCGCCTCACAAGGACACACTAAAAAGAACAACAGAACCGTATCCATCCATATCCACTCGTGAGTTTGATTAGCCGATCGCAGTTCCTGACCCTTGGTGACCCTTGGTGACATCACTAAGGCTCTTCTACTCCAGCGCGTACTTGACTCGCCTGGAAGAGTTGACGCGTGAAAACTCCTTGGGCTTCACTTTCCCTCAGACTGGAGGACGTGCGTTCCGCACATGGTCAACTTGTCTGGCACAATTGGGGTATCAACATGTATCAACTCACCGTAGGTTTGTCACAAGCACCAGCAGTACCAGGGTATCTTTGTTCCGGACATGTTTTGCCGCAATGGAGCTTGCGTCGTCGTTGAACACTGTTGTCCTTTTTTCGCACGAGCTTGCACGTCTTCGGCAACTCATAGCACCACACACTCGTAACATGAATTGCTGTTTGTGTTGTGTGTAAAAAGAAATGACAATCCCCAATCCAGCACAAACTTAAAGTGGTAGAAGATGGTAGAATGTCCATATCCTTATATGCCTTCTCCATGATCCGTTTCTTACTCTGCATATCTCTGCATCAACACAAGTGTTCCATATGCTTTCTGCAATTTCACGCAGGAAAGCATCCAGGCAGCGAATGGGGCAAGGCCTACCGTCATGCCTTCGAAGCACTTCCACATTGGTGTGCCAAGCGCTTGGGCTTCTTTTTGGAGGCCCTGGTGGATCAGCATTGGAAAATGGGATGGTGGGCAACCAGCGGAAGCCCTTGGATTTGGGTGATAAGAATGATGGTTTCCTGTAGATGTTCCCTTGCATGCATTGAATCACAAGATATCGCAACCTACCATAAGTCCAGAAATCGACAGAAACTTTAAAAATATTGAAACATAGTGGAACCTAGTGGGACCATTCCCTGAGATCGCTTCTTCCATTTCCATCCATTTCCGGAGATCTCCCATCGAGTCCTATGCAGACACCCCAAGCCTATCCAACATGGGCGCTGTCAGTGTGATCGCAAGCGGCGCCGTTTGAACGGCAAGCAGCGTTCCCAAGATTTTCTCCAGGAGGTCTGGGTGCAGCTGGTTGGAGTATCCCAGTTATTTCCACCTTGAAAAAGGCAGGTATTATACCCACTTAATCCCATTATCAACAAAATACATCCGAGTATATCCCAGTTAACCAGTGGTAATCAACAAAAATAGATTTCACCAACCACAACCATGGAGATTGGACCAACAAACATATACAACCATGGGGATGTAAACGGAGACCCTGCAGGGAAGTCTTGAAGTTGTCCGAAAGAACTTCGGTCACTCGACTAGCACCCTATACTTGGGATTCTCATCAATGTAAGTTGCAGGCAGAAGAACTGATGGTTCAGGTGCACTTAGACCATATTAGGGTGGATTCGGACAAGTGTATGGCTATCTTTCGAGATGAGACTGATGAGGGACTCGAATCGGACAGGGCAGAATGAGGCAAACACATGCACATGACACGTATTATAGGATGGGATAGTGTAGACATGCGCGAACGCATAGATAGATCCAACCATAGATTCATCATGTAGGTCCATGGTTGCAATGTATCGACATCCGCAGGCAGGCTTGGAGGTAGTCAGATAACTTGGCCCTGATCGAAAGAATTCCTGATGGTGCAAGGGAGCATATGACATTGGCTTTTCCAAAACTAGTCTTACCAGAAAATCCAAGGGTTTATCATCATTATGTATCATGATCATGATTTTCGTATCATAACCGCCATATTACGGGATAAAAACCTGGACCTGGTGACATGGCCACCTCTGCCGAAACAGATGACAGACCGGTCAGGATCCATCCGCCATCTTGGAGCAGACATCCTTCGTGCCCCTGGAGGTGCTCCTCTGGCTATTTAGATAAGGGAAATTGGCCCATTTACCCTCTGGTAAACTAACATAGCTATTGAAAATGGCCATTTAGAGTGGATTTTCCCATTAAAAATGGTGATTTTCCATAGCTATGTTAGTTTACCAGAGTGTATAGATGATTTCTGTACCTATGAAATTAAGATTTAAAAACCGCTGGTTTTCCATAGCTACGACAAGTAGCAGGTATACTGCCCATCACAGATGAGGCATTTTGGTGGCGCCGGGTGGTGTGCGATGAATTTCATGAGCTTCTGGGCCGCTATCCACCTGCACAAGTGGCTGTGGAGTTGTTCCATGCAGACTTCAAGTCCGGAGCCCTGGGTGACGCCTTTGCCTTTCGAGCCTTTTCCAGGCGCCAGGAGGTGTAAGATGTGGTATAGCACTTGTCCAACAAGTAATCCAGGAGACTTCAGCATTCCAAATGGTCAAAAAGATCTAAGCGAATTCTATGCTCCCAGCCACATACTGACATACCGAAATCCTAGAGCAATTTACCAACGGTTCCACTGTTCCACAATGAGAACTTACACTTCACATCGCGAATCCCCCGAGGTGGGGCCTCAGTGGTACTCCGCCATGTCAAACCTTGCCGCAGGTCCGGAAGGCGTGCAATGCAGCTTGTGATCAATGTATTGCACCACCCCCAAAAAAGAGAAAAAAGACCAACTGACCACAATCTGTCAGTATTTCAATGACATTTCCTATTGCATGCAGGTTTTTTTGGATATTGTCCCTCATCTATCCTTATTATATTTGATGACCTTCAGGCTGCAGGCTTCATGGGAGTTCAGCTGCCCGAGGGCGACCGAGATGAAGAGCGCAAGGTGGCTCAGGAGCTGCCTGGGGGGGGAAGAGTTTTGGGGGAAAATGGGGATAGCATGGGTTTGGTTTGGCTTACCTATGGGATAATGGGATATATTATGATATATTAATATAGAAGTTTGGAGAATTTTGGTGGAAATCGGGGGACGATTTTGGGATTTTGTGGGAAAACCACCTGAATCTATTGGTTTATCAGTTTATCATTATTCGAAATCCATGTCGCGCAACACTGAAGCATTTTTTTGTTTTTGTATCGAATGGTGAAAGCTCATTAGTTGTCTCACAAAAGTAGCAGCTGATCTGTTGCTGATTCGGTTTCTGTGCTTAGATGTCGCGGGGGGAACATGTTTGGAAAGTGTTACTGTCATAGATCTGAATCACCCAAATTTGGCTTGATTCTCTCTTATTCCGTTCCTTTGTTGTCTTTATTGGCTTAATTACGCGTTCTTTCTTTTTTAAGTTTCTTTGATTTACTTCAATTTTTGCAACAAGATTGTTCAGCTATTGGGAGTGAGTAAGGTCAGCTTCGAATTATTTTTCCCATATGATTTGCATTTATACCTCGTTTGAAGACACATCCCAATAAAGGACAAGGTTCAATTCTTCACCTCAACATGATCTTCGATTTGAGGGTTGATGTTCAAGTTCTCAGCAAATAATTTTCAAGTTGGGGTTTGAGGTTAACGTTCGATTCAGGAATTGGGGGTAGTTCTCACGGGAAAGTGGGGTTCAGACCATGAAACCATGATGAACCTGTTTCTCGTAACACTTTGATGATCGCGAGTTGAACAATGTGTCAGATTAAGACGACGGGTGAAGATTGATTGGTTACTTGAGATGGACCATGACACAAACTTGTTGGATCTCTGCAGACATACGATATGGAACCATTGCAAACCCATTTAGAACTACTTATATATGCAAGTTAAATATCAATTTTATTCACCTACACCCAGCAAAACTCCTGCTGACAAGTCCGGTAATTGGCCAACATGTGTATCCTCCATTTCCACAGACTCCATCCATATCGGATATGTACCTGGAAAACCGTGCGGACAACTTTTTTTGTCCATTATGGGGTTTGCCATGCTTTACCATGTTTTACCCGTAACGGACTTTTTTTTTCCAATTGCCTATTTTGGTTTTTCATTGTGAGGGGTTGTTCAAATCCTTTGACAACCCCGGGTTCCGACATCCTCCAACAGTCTTCCAAAGACGAATTTCAGCCCAAATGGAGCAAATTGTGAATCATGATAGGGTACCCAAATCTGGCCTCAAATGCTGCCATATTTCCCGCCAAATTCGGATGTGCCCATAAAATACTAGATTTTTTCAACATCATGTTTAAAAGCAACAGTAGCCATATGTCAGCATACTGCCCCCGCCTCTACCAAGATTCCAGGAAAACTATTGACCTGTAAGTAGAGGGATTGCAACCGTACATGGCCGTATCTGGAAAAAAACGGAACAGAGAAAAAAAGTAATTACATAGACGAATTATATCAAGCATATATAAGCAGCATTTTTTTGCGCACATGTACAGTGGGAAACACGAGTCTTCTGGTGGAAATACTTTCCCAGACATTCCCAGAATTAGGTTCAAAACAAAGGTGGGTCCGCCCCGCCTTTTGCAGTCACCTCAAACAACCTCCGTCCCTCACATCATATGTATGAATGATTATTTATATATGATTATATATATATACAAGACTTATATAAGCTTGCACATATATCTAATATATATATATATACATAATTATATATACACATAATATTAGATAATCATACATATGCAAGATTTTGCAACCTTGGTCATAGGTCAACTTGCACAGAGATTCTGGCATTGCGTTGCTAGGAGTGGATCGATGCCTTTGTTCGCCGCAACACAGCGGATTTGCCGCCCCTGGAAGAAGAGGTCCCTGGGGAGCTGCCGGCTGGCTGCCGGAGTTGCAAGATATGTCCTGGGCTAAAGAATCGTGGGTCCCCCGCAATGAGAAATATCAGAAGTCTTGGTAAATTTAAGCACGTAAGTAGCCCACTTTTTAGACCTCCATTTGGATCTAGAGAAGCCGTTGAAGATACTGTAATTGAGAAATGTCAGACCGGGTCAAACGGATCTTCAACCCAGTCGCCAGGAGCAGATTCTGACCGTGCGGCAGACGCCAAAGGAGAGATGTCTGTGGTACTTGTAGAGCTTGGGGATGTTGCGGAAAGCCTGGTGGAAAACATCTGGACCTGCTCTGTCATAACACGTTGTTGCAGGTCGTCCAGCAAATGACATATCGTCATAATCGCCAGTATGGACATAGTCATAATCGCCAGCAAATGTTTGCATCGTTTTTTTTTGTGGAATGCTGAACATTTTACTTTCGAAGGCTGGCTGACATTGGACATATCTGGCGGATATTGGACATGCCGATGCATAGGTTTCAACATTGCTGCAAGGTAGGGTTGATGATGGTCCATGGATCTCAAGTCAAAAGCCAGGGTTTGTTCGAAACCAGGGCCACCCAAATCCGCTGATCAATCATTGTCTTCCCTATGAAAGTTGCTATTTTCGGGCTAAATTCCCAAACAGACCCACCCATCAGCCCCAGGAGCGCGCCTTGTATATGGCCCTGACCAAGACCAGTCAGGAGGTGACTCTGACACAGGGCAGCCAGGGAGCCTTGGAGCAGCAGGATGTCAAGGCTCTGCAGGACCGAGATGGCTCTTTTGGTAGGAATCCCATGGTTTGTCCGCAATGTAGAGAAACATTCACAGGGGGTTGTGGAAAAGTGGTACCCCCAAATCTTTGTAGATGCGTTTGTTGTACCACACTATTCCTTTGATATCTGCTGCTCTCTCATCTCTATTTCCAATTTCTGGGATGATTTTTGTTGCTATAAAGGCCCAAGGGGAGCCGCGAGGACTTGGATCAGAGCACCACGGGCCTGTTGAAGCTCTGCAGCCACTTCTGCATCTCCAGTGATTCGGAGGTGTTGAGCGCTGAGGAGCTGGTGGGGAAAGGGGCCATTTGAACATCATCTAATTGGAGGATCTCCAGCGTTTCTTGGTGATTTTCTTTCAGTGAGATGAGCAAAGATCCTAAGTGGGACAGGTAGCAACCCCCTTGTGCTTTGCACTGTTGAGTAGCTACTTGATCGAATGCAAATTGGACAAGAAGTTTCTCTGCCAAATGGTGTGTATTTGTGTATCCAATCAATTACTATAGTTTTTGAATTCCACACCAGTTGCTGACAAACAAAGCAAAAGACAGGGCTGGACATCAGGGTCTGGACATAGGGTCAAAGTTTCTGTACTGGCAGATTCTGAGCTACTGGCACAAATCGGTGAGAGTTCGACACAATGTCAACAAGCGCAAAAACACGCATTGATCGTTGAGTTCATGAATTCCTTAAGCTTGGAGATTTCCACCTTCTACAATCACCCTGAAATAATATGACATGTCTCAAGAGGATGACCAGGATAAGTGGCTTCTTATATCATTGATTTATGATTTACAGTAACCTAGAATAGAGATATAGGTGTTGTATTGGTGATCAATTGGTAATTTTGGTTCTTACTATTACCATCCTATTGCACCAGCTATGACCAGTAAAAATCTTCAACTGGGACCACAGGAGGAATGCCAGCGGCAGCTGGCACTTCGTCGCAAGGAGTTGAATTCCGCCCAGCGGGACGTCAAGGTGCGATGTCACCACATGGATCAGTCGAAAAAATTGAGGAACAATGGTTGGTTGACTGCTACCCTCTGGTAAACTAACATAGCTATGGAACATCACCATTTTTCATGGGAAAATCCACTATTTCTATGGCCATTTTCAATAGCAAACTGTTAGTTCACCAGAGGCTAACTACCAAAAAACCACTGGTTAGTGATCCTTCGATTTCCCTACAATTACCATCGGACTGCTGGACATAGTTATATAGTGGGCATGTTCCCTGGAAGGACCATACAATTGGGTGCTATCCCCCACTTTCAGGCACACCCATGGTCGGCGTTCTTGGGAAGCACATACTTACATGTAAATTTGTGCGAAGGCGTTTAATCCTTCAGCTGTTGACTCAAAATGTCAAAGGGTTTACCCAGCAACCAAGTTCCTAGAGCGAAGGGCATGGCTGCCCGTCCAGATTTCAAAGATTTTAATGTTGGTAACTTGCCACAATTGCAGGACCATTCCTAGCTTGCTAGATTTCGCTAGATTCTGCTAGATGCAAAATGCAAGCCATCCAGTCAGAACCGCTCCCCAGTTTTGAGCCAAGCACATGCTCTGGGAGGCTCTGGCAGACAAAGCCCTGGCATCTGTGCAATTGATTCAGCACTTCGAGCCGTTCTTCGCAAGGAGGGATCTGGATGGTAACGGCAGCGAGATCCATGGAGTGGATTTGGTGTTGTATTAGCGGGTGAACTGTTCGGGGATCGGTTTGATCTTGGATTGGAGTATACTCCATGTTTCCTGACAAAAAGCAATAGTCATAGTGCTGCTGCTCTCGATGGTCCAGCAATACCCTGTCCACAACATGAATTGTAGTTAGTAATTAGTCATAGACCAGGCTGCACATCACAGGTTAAATTCATATTGTATCTGATATCATCGATATACAGCTTGAGTTGAATTGCAGGATATTGCAACCACACAGAGGCCACACACACCCAAATGCACACGCACACACACACAGAACACATCTATCTCTACAATATATAATATTATGTGTATATATATATATATATCTATTGTCATGATAGACATGTGTATATCTGTATAATTGCTTCTGCAGTACAACACAGAAACATATAGTAACATAGTGTTTACGTGGTGCAGGTAATAGTCCGCATCCTGTGCTTTGCTGGGGGTGGATAGGGGTCGATAGCATGGGGGGAGAGCGGCAGGCGGGACCATATATGCATATCTCTATATATATAATATACACATATCTAAGCCATATCTAAGCACACATGTATATACTCAGATAGAGAGATGCATGTATATATATATATATATGTGTAATATGATTATATACGTATGCGTATATGTATATGCAGATATATTACGTACATGTAGATCATACCAGAAAAACAATACCATGTGACCATGTGCATCCATATGCCCCCCAAGTCTGGCCTGACACAGGTCTTCTCTGGAGAAACACTGTGAACATCTCCAGAAGGTCACCAAGGCGATGCCAGTCCAAAACATTTGTTTTGCACCCGCTTCTCTATTCTTTTTTTTGGGGCAATTTTAGCCTTGTTTTTGTGGTTCAGATTTGCAGGAAATGCCAAACTTGTGAGGGATCCACTCACTTCAGTGGAAGTCAAACAGTGCAAGCTGTCACATCATGAGCTGCGGGTGGTGTTCAGGCATCTCTACAGGCACGTGCCAAGTTTTTGGGCTTGAAAGATCCCCACAAAGACAAGGTGCGCCCGGTGCGCATGGTGCAGATGCGAATTAACATTTCCGTGCGCCGGACTGTTTAGTTGCGAAAAGAGGAACATTTGAGGCTGCAAAACTAAGCAGGACAAGTATTTACAACCAAAATTGCTGGTTTTATTGCTCTCAAGACAAAATTATTTGCCACCACATTGATGCTGTATTCATGGCCAAACATATCTACAAACAACCAACCATTTGTCGGGCCAGGCCAGACTTCTCTCGCAGCTGCTGTGTGCAGCCGAGAAATATAGCAGCCACACAAGGGCAAAGGCGCAGACTTTGGGATGCTCCAGGATTTCATGGAGAAAAATGGTGAACATGTTGGGGATTGTTGGGGAATGGTGAGGCTCCTTACGTCCTGTGCACAGTCTCGGATATCCATCCAGTGGTATCTGAAGGATACTTCCTGTCTCACTATGGACTATGACCGGACTGAGTTGCGGAATGTGATATAATTGGATTTTGTCTCAAATTTTGTGACAATCCCAAAGTTTGGGATGTTTGAAGAGTGGACCTGTTTAAAGACGCCCGTTCAAATTGGTCATGAATTTCTGTAGGGGAACTTACAGATTAGACACCAATGGCCGGTACATAGATTCTGTCCCAACTCTTGTTGCTGGCACAACCACCTGACGAGTCCAGGTCCTGAACCGCTTCTTTGACTCTAAGGGATGTGGTTTGGGAGACCTAGAGCAGTGGGTTCGATCCACTGGGATAGCCTCGGGGAAGGACTCCAACTCATGACCCTTGGACTTTATTTTTTGGTTGCAGATCTTTCAACAGGCACCGTTGACGCATCTTCCAAGAACCACTGCGTGAAGCAAAGCACACAATAACCCTTGAGGCTTTGTGGCATGATACTGCTATGCCAGCATTGTTCATCCAATCTTAATTGCTATTTGCACATAGCCCCCCCCTCTACAGCTACAACCAGAAAACCACACTGCCCTAGGTCGCCCGGCCAAAGATGCCGATCTCAAGACAGGTTGGATCCCCATGGGTGTGGCTACAAACCTTGTCCACCCCCAACATGTGGGACCGTGAGCTACCTATAAAAAGTCCAGCAGTTCTCCAAACGATGGAAACATATCATATACTGTATCATATCAACTCATATAAATTCATATCAACTCATATAAATTCATATCAATTCATATCAATTCATATCAATTAATATCAATTCATATCAGTTCATATCAATTCATATCAATTAATATCAATTCATATCAGTTCATATCAATTCATCTCAACTCATATCAATTCATATCAATTCATATCAATTCATATCAAGTCATATCATATCATATCATATCATATATCATTTCTTTCAATTTGTGCAGCTCACCATCAACATGCTTGGGATTCACGTGTGATGACTCTTCTACCTGTTCAACAATTCGGGGCCCCATATGTACATACCTATATACAGTTCTATGTATGTAACATATGATATCATATAGAAGGTAGGCATAATTTATAATCATATAGGAATCGCAGCAATGACAATAGCATTACTTGATATTACTTGTACATCTATCTTTAAACACACTACTAATACATTATACTCAGTAATCATTTGGGCTGCAGGTCAAGCCGAGGCAGCCTGGCGACAGCTGATGGCACTGGCAGAGGATGGCGACCAAGGTCATGGCCAGAGATATGGGGATCCACATCAGGGGGGTAGAACTGGGAAACCTGGGATGGGGATGACTGGGTAGAGTACAATTGAATATAGTTGGAGCATAGTGATGGTACGTATAAGTGGCTCGAATTGAAGTAGAATGGCTGGGAGTAGATGGAACTGAGGACTTGACAGAAGTACTCTATAAATGTTATGGAGATAGATACTCACCAGCCATTTTTTTTGCAGCGTATCTAGGGTTGGCCAGGATAAAGCCAACCATCTGGTGCAGGATGGGGGTTTGTCGTAGCATTCCAGATTTTCTTGCAGGGAAAATGATGACAAACCATCGTATTGTCATTTTTTTTGGCCAGTATTCAGGAGAAAACATGATGATCAACAAACGTATTTTGGGGTACGGGTACCCCCCCATTTTCGGTCACAGCCATATAGTATCAGTATCATATAGTGACCTATGATGACACGATTTTGATTCCTCAAAGTTCTTTTTCACTGATGATGCGATGGCGAGCTGGTAAAGCTTCTGGCGAGTTTCGTGGCTGAGAATGAGTCCTGCATGGTCGCTGGGTTCAACATGCTTCTATTGGTCAGAGAATCTGCTTCTTTCCCTCGGCCAGGTTTGGACACTTTGTGACTACCATAGAGCCTTGCAGTTCACCAACTCAACACACCTCAACAAATCAAAGTCCCTATTTTTGCTATGTGCCTTTCACATGACAAGACCTGCCATCCGATGGCAGGTGAGGAGAGTCAGGATACCATCGAGTGCATTGGAACCTCTTCGGTACGCCAGGTCTGCGGCTGGGAGAGCTCCCAAGGGAAAGTCTTGGGGGATGGCAGGTCTTAAACCATTGCACCATGGCAGGTTGCTTCGAACTTAAGAAACCAGAGCCCATCAAAACTTCACTGCTCTCCTCTTAGGGCTCGAGTTCCAACGCTTGAGTTCAACTGTTCACGGTGACCAGTAGTTCTGAAGTCGCTCTTGATAGATCTTGGCCCGAGTTCATGCTGCACCCAGCGGATTGTGTTTTGGTGGACCTCGTATCTCAGGCAATTCGCGATGCAATGGCAGCTTGCGGGTTGGTGGACTCAGAGGTCCTTGCAAGTGACAAAGCCAGCTTTCCCTTAATTTTTTGGTGGATGTCATGATGCTGCAGGAATGAACCTGTGTGTTGTCACACGATTGCAACCGATTTGAAGAGATATATATGAAAGCATCTGAAAGGAGATGAAAGATGATGAAAGGACGTTCCTAATTTTATCAAAAAATGAGTGAACAAAGCTTGGTTGATTTGCTGGTCTTTGATTTTCCCTCCCGAAAAGATCAAGGTCCAGTGCTCCTGCCAGGCATGGGGGCGACAGGGCCTGGGCACCCATTTTTTTGAGAGCTCCCAAGATGGGAACCATGTTTAGTGGCTCCAGTGGCCAAACACCAATTGTTTCACATATCATATCATATACTGTACATTTGTTGTACATTCCTGTACATCTATTGTACTTATTGTACTTATTGTACTGTACTTATCTATCTGTATCTATATCTATATATATATATACACATAACTATATATATATATATATATGTATGTATATATATAATATACTATGTAAATATTCTATTTTCGGCTGTCTATCAATTCAGATGAATCATAGCCCTTAGCGTCTCAGAGTGTACAAGCACGAAGGAAAGTTGGCCATGTAAATCCAGGACTTCGGCAGATTCTTGCTACGGCAGGTGCCTGAAGATGCGGGAGACCCTGGGAATGCCCTCCTGGCCCAATGAGGAGATGGCCACTGGGTGGGGGACCAACGTGCCGTGTTCAGGAAAGTGAAATCTTGGCTGAAAGTAGTGAATGGAGACCCATGTTCGAAGAAGTGAGTAGACACCAGCACAACTCTGGATCTTGAAAACTCCAGCTTACACAGTGATGCCACCTACCATTTCCTCGCGAAGACTCTTAGGGCTCAAGGCTCACTCGGCTAGTCCCCTCCTCGTCCACATTGTTGTATCTTGGCAGTTGGGTGCACAGGCAAATGTACCAAAACAGGTTGTCTTGAGAGGCGCCAGGATAACACAGAAGTCCAGGGCCCAACGTGTCTATCTCTGGGTGAAGCGGTCTTTGCACCGCGTTGTGCAAGGGACGAGAAATCAGAGGACCCAATCTCCCATTCGATTTACAGGGTGTAACATGCATTGATGCATGTGGGTGTGTTGAAAATACAGGGACAACACAAAACAATGGTTTTACGGTTTTACCATGGTTTTACCATTTTTTTTTGGTGGTGAGTTACTGTACCCAACTTGCCGATTTTGTCATTCTGCTTTTGGGCTTCTGTTCCTGTAGCCTGCCCCCTTTCCTAAGGTGAGCCATGGCCCGACTCGGTGGTTTGCTGCTGCTGATCGCCGGTGCCCCGCCTGATCCTGTTTTTGGATATCTTGAATCAGCCAAAGTGCTCTTGCCATTTCCTTCTGTTCAGGAACAAGACCATGGCCATCCTCCACCATTTCAACGTTTGGATACGTTTGGCTATGGCTCAAGATTCTCGAGCCTCCCCAAATTGGCAGTTTATTAAACACAACACATTGATGGCTGCAGTCAAAGTGGTATCTTTAACATTCTTTAACATTGATTAACACTCCAAATGACCAAATTTGATTTTGCAGGTCATTTGACCATCCCCATTTCTTCAAGAGAACTCCTGAGAATTCCTGATCAATGAGGTGCATTGCTTGGCAGCCACGTTTCCACGTGCCAGCACCCAGTGGGGGCATCGCCAAGCGCTGCATGTTTAGACCTTTTGAATATACATATAAATAGTTAATAATAATAATAGTAATAATCTAAGTCATAATGATATAAATACAAGTAATACTATAGATTCGGGAATATATGGAATATCTAAAACAACTATAGTTTTGAAGCATGAGATTTTGGGGTAATTACCCAGTTTTCAGACAACGCCTTGCTAGTCAAAGTGGTCTGAAAGAATGCTGAAAAAGGGGCTACAGCGGCTACAGTAGTTCAAGATGATCATCCGGGCTGCTTCCATGGTGCCATTTGCCAGGCTGCTTTTTGCCAATGCCCCCACTCAGAGCCTTCGCATCTTGCCTGAGAAGAGTCATTTGTTTCTTCCGTGAAGGGAAGTTCCGACACTCAAATTTGAATCGTGAATAGGGTGACTTGCGAATATCCTGTGTATTTCCGAGTACTTCAGACTAACCTATGCACCGTATATGTTTTTTGGACTTCAAGATTCAAGATGTAACAAATTGAACTGCTTGGAGGGCAACCATTTGATAAGTGTTTGGCCATTCTTTGGCCCCCAGGCAGCCGAACCGCGGCCAGGGCAGTGGACGAGCGTCCTGGCATAGTCAGATTGGTTGACAACTGACAATCTATTCTTTTGGTTGTCAAATGCTTTCAAAAGATCAACCCACCATTTGGTATGGCGAGTAAGTTTTCTACTTTAAATCCTTTCAAATTCAGAATTTGATCGTGATTTTCCCAACCATTTCCCAACATTTCTTCATAGATGCCAACACTTTCCAACATCCGCTCGAGTCTTAAGTGGTGTCCTGATCGCTTGTGGGAAGAATCTAGTTGGAACAATCCAGTTGACAGGCCAACTTCCCCCATTATTGTTCCTTCTGCACGGCAGACTTTCTGCATGGCAGATTTACATCTCACAACAAACATCAACAAATCCATGATGGCTAATCATCTCATTTGGAGTCGGTCGGATTCTTTGTTCAATGGTCAAAGTGTGGTTCAAGCTCACGGGCAGTTGATTCTAAAACCCTCGCTCGTGGCCATTGGCTACTAGCAGACAGCTGTGTGCTTCTACGACTTCATTGGGTAGAAATTGTTGATTGATCCTGTTAAATCATTAAGGGCTGCGGGCTGGATTCAATGCAAAAGTTCCTTACTCATGTTGCTTTCGACTGTGGTCCATGATGCTTGTGGTAAAGTTCCTTCGCAAGAATAAATCCAATGCGGCTCACGTGCTTTGCAATCACAATATACAATATTTAAGGGCTGCCGCCCCTGCCGCCGACCCCGGAAAAAAACACCAGGAAGTTTTTGAGTATTGGAGGAGCCCGAGGAACTCCAAAATTATAGCGCTTNTATTTAAGGGCTGCCGCCCCTGCCGCCGACCCCGGAAAAAAACACCAGGAAGTTTTTGAGTATTGGAGGAGCCCGAGGAACTCCAAAATTATAGCGCTTGGGAAAAACATCCGAAAGAGGATGCCTTTCGCACATGATTCAAGCAACCAGAAGCTGAAATACTTGATGCGGCTCCAATGCCAGGCACCANATAGCGCTTGGGAAAAACATCCGAAAGAGGATGCCTTTCGCACATGATTCAAGCAACCAGAAGCTGAAATACTTGATGCGGCTCCAATGCCAGGCACCATTCACACATGAGCCTTGCTTGGATGTATTTGCGCGCTCATGTTTTGCCAATTTGATGAAAACGCACTTTATATCCTACACTTTTTTGCTGTCATTTCAAGCACCTCTAGCCACAGAAAAACTGTCATTTTGATCCCCAATATGTTGAATGATTGACCCAAATCGTNTTTGCTGTCATTTCAAGCACCTCTAGCCACAGAAAAACTGTCATTTTGATCCCCAATATGTTGAATGATTGACCCAAATCGTACACCTATCTTTTACTGTACATAACATGACAGACCTGGCAGAACCTCTGGTAATTTAGCATAGCTACCGAAAATGGCAAATTATAGTTGATTTTCCGATGAAAAATGATGATTTTCCATAGCTATGTTAGTTTGCCAGATGGTAACCCTTATCAATTGTTGTTGAATCCTCAAACATTCCACAGCTACCATCCCCGCCATTTTGGATCCGGGGGCTGGCCTTGCCATCTTAGAGGCATCCCGAAAGAATGGGCCCCCAAGATGCATGGGTCCAATTGTACAAGTGGTGTCTATGTAATATCATAAAAGGGGAACTCTTTATACATCATGTTGCAACATTTTGAAGCATATGTGTATATATATATATATATTTGTGTACATTGACATATCTATGTAGACAGAAAATTTAGACATCTGAAAAAATCTGAGACATGGGGTTCACCATGACTGACTCATCCTGGACATCCATTCGCTTGAGGCGATTTTCCACGCACCATTAAGGGAAGCAAATCAGCTAAAGCCTTTCCACGCATCACAAACAAGTCACCAACCATGTATTCGGATCTGGGATTAATGTTGAAATGATGGTCTTTGGCTATTGGCAATATATGCATGTATGTATATAAATATATATATATATATGTGTGTGTGTTTATATACACCAAGATACAAATGTACGATTACATGGTCATAACATATACAAAAATAAACACAAAATGTTTGTAAATGTCAATATTTTTCCACACATTTCCACAATTTGTACTGCTGAAACATGTTTCAGCTCACCTGCTGCCTGCTGCTGCCTGCTACGTGCTGCCTGCTGCGTGCTGCCTAGCTGGTGTCTTTCTGCTGCCTGCTCCTACCTGCTGCCTGCTGCCTGCTGCCTGGTGCCTGCTGCCTGCTGCCTG
>BGPT01000479.1:191251-210596 GCA_003297045.1 Symbiodinium sp. clade C Y103 | reverse complement strand
AGTTCTTCTCAGTTCTTCTCAGTTCTTCTCAGTTCTTCTCAGTTCTTCTCAGTTCTTCTCAGTTCTTCTCAGTTCTTCGCAGTTCTTCTCAGTTATCTCACATCTCCACCTTCAACACTTTCACTGAGTCCTTGCCATTGCCGGATGATGGATGTAGCTGCTCAGATAGCTCAAAAGACTTGGCCTTTGTCAGGAACTACTTTGATTGGCGTCCACCCACGAGTGGCTCTGCGTTCCTCGGCCACTTTCTGAACACGAACGAAGAAACCGATTGAATGCGTAGTCGTATGTACTCGTACTTAACAGCTGTTTCTTAATGAGAAAGCTTTCAGTTTGCGGATAGCTTCAACCGCGGGGCCCACAGGTCGCCAAGAGAGTCTAGAGTCTAGAGGTACCCGAGATACGAGTCTAAACTAGGATGTCTTTTTCAGTAAAGTTTTCATGGAAAGACTCCTCGACGCAGCAGATTTCAGACTGGCCATGCATGCTTCTCTTGGAGGCTTGAAAGCAGGGGAGCGGGGACCATTTTCTGTGAGGACATCACAAAAGTCAAGGACGTCACAAAAATCAAGGGCATCATCGGTGGTTCCAGAAAAAGTTGGACAGGCGGATTAAGGGATGAAGTGAGACAGAGAGATATAGGGAAGGACACTTCAAAAACAAGACGCCTTCTGACACCGCATGACATGACATAGCAACAATATCAAAAAGTATGGAAAAAGTATGGAAAGCATTGGAAAGCCTATGTTGAGTTCTCCACTGTGAATCTCAGCAGGCCCAGCTGTATGCACTTCCAAGGAGCAGGTGTCGATCGTGACCACTTGGACTGACAGATCAGCCGTGGTAACCTGGGATTCAAGTCTCAAATCTGCCAAAATGAGAAGACGCCAATGAGGGAGTGGTTAGGGACTGGTTAGGGACTGGTTAGGGAGTGAAGAGTTGGAGAGTTTGTGGACGAAACTTTGAGAAACGGACTCGTGACATTCAAGGGGCCCAAGGGCTGCACATTCGCCCAAGTTTGAATTTACGCAGGCCTACGACTGGTCAACATTTCTGAGGCACAGCCTTCAAAAGGCCTTTTGAGCCAATCCTTAACTGATCCTGATCTAACCGTATCTAGCAGTATGATTAGAATATGCTTAGTATTATAGCAGTTCTCATCTCATCATCAACTCATCTTAGGTCCCATCATCTCCTCGCGAAAATTGGCTCAACTTGTGTTCAGATTGTTTGCGAGTGGTCTCTTCAGGATGGTAGATCGTTCTCAGACTCAAGAGTCAGATTGGTAGTGCCAAAAGCTTTTCCAAAGCTCCGGCAAAGTCTCTGCAAATTTGGCCATGGCTTGCTTCAGTTGCCAGTTGCTCCCAATGAAAGTTTGTGTGATTTATTTGCTCATCCCATTTTCATATGCATCAAGCACCATGCAACCAATAGCAAAGCATGCCTGGCTTAGAAGGAACCTCAAGCATTTTAGATTTGACCATTTTGACCCTGGTGAACATTCCTTGAACATTCCAAGACCTCACGGGGTTCATTCCCTCCGTTTTTTGCAGTGAAGAAAAGCAGAGGGCTAAATGACGATACAGAGACATTGCGCATTTCTTTGCAATTTGACAATTTGAAGGTTATGGCACCGGCTTTGCCCGGCTTTGCTTTATGGCACCTGTTTAGTGCAAAGTCGCCTCACCTCTGGGGAATTTCGCGTCTGTAGCTTTGTCACCAAACAGCAAAGGCCTTTGAACGAATTCAAACTTGTTCAAAGTCTTCCAAGTGTGAAAGGAATCTCCAGAATCCTTAGGGAAAAAGAAAGAGTGTAAAGAGTGTACTGGGGACGCCGCTGATGCCACTTCGACTCACAGGCCAACAGATACTTCTGCTGAAATCATAAGTAAATCATGAGTTCTATAGACAAACTTGTTACAATTTATTTAGGGTCTAATTTGCAATTTATTGCAACTTAAAGGCAGCAAATGCCTTGCATCCTTGAATCAGGCTGTGCTGTCTGTGCAGAGGGTTTGTTTGGCTTCTTAGGTGAATGTATTTGATCAATTTGATCTCGATACGCAGAGATCTGGATGATTTCCTGTGGCAAGAGATTGGGTTTTTTTCGAAAAATCAATCCATGAACAGACAATGAAGTCATTGAACTTCTCAGCTGATTGGCGTGGAAGGTCCCACGAGGGCGGGGAACTGAGACTGCCGAGACTGCCAGCAAAGCTGGCTCAAGTGCTCAAGTCTTCACAGGAAAGCATCTGGAAAATGGCACAAAATCGCTTATTGAGAAGTGTTTGGTCTGTTGGGGGTGCACCGGGGCACTGTATCTTTGCCCAATGCCCCAGCTGACCTATTCATTCTTTCACGTTCATTTAGTTCACATCATGCCCTCCAAACATCTCCAAGCATCTCCAAACATCTCCAAACATCTCGAAACCTCGCAGACGCAGCGGTTCAAGCTCAGATATCCAGTGGCAGCACCCAGCACTCCAGAGATCCAAGGGCAAAGATGATTGGAACTCAGGCTCAGGAGCACCGTGAAGTGCCAAAGTTTTTCAATTACTCAAACTAAATCTTAGTCATCTCAATCTAGACATGTGTAGACTATTTACACTATTTCATCCTAAGCTTGACAATTTCTCACAGTGGCAGGATTGGCCGACGGTACATCAGTGGCTGCCTCAGCAGAGAGAATCCTATCAACACCTGACGCCTGCTGATTTTCACAATGTGTTGTTTTCAGGTCAGCTGAAATGCAGGCATTAAGAGACTACGTGACTGCAGCAGATGGCTACAGATATGCCAGTCAAGTTTCTTTGCTGCATTGTAAGAGCTTTCTGGATATAAATTGTCTAAGTCAAAGGCAAATGAGACGGGCAGAAGCATTGGATTTGGGGAACTCTGCAGGCTGCCAGCACATTGCGGCTAGACGTCACGCACTCCAATCTGATTCAGAGATGGCATGACCTCGTTTTCGACAGCAGCATGACAGCAGGGTGCTCAGAGAAAGTTAGAATTCTTGGTGGCAACAAACTACGAAACAGAGCTTGAAATGCAGAATGTCTCAGAATGTGCAGCACGACGCTGTCACCACAAAAGGTTGGCCGAGTCAAAGAGAAGCTGGGCACTTGGCATTTTGGAGCACTCACTAGGAGACAGTGGGAGCAGAGGAGCAGAGAAGATCTTAGCAAAACCTCCACGTCTAAGTTCTTGTCTTTGGACTTTTAGCTCGACGCATGCAATATGGCTCCCTATTGGCATCTCGAATATAGGGCACCCACATCATCTACTCCTTGACGGTCAGGTCATCCCTAATCACCAGCATCACCAGCATCACCAGCATTCTGAGGTTGTACTTCCATGGCGGCACTCCAGCAGAGCACCAGGACTCGTTTCGAAGACATTGCCAACTTGTCAGGGAAGGCAATGGCTGCAGATATGCCGAATCATGATACAGGTTGTAGTTGCAATACGTTGCAAGAGTGGACCTTTGCTGGACTTTTTGAGCTCTCAACGGAGGCACTGGTGGATCGTATCGACTGTATCGATGTGTGGAAAATGTGAAACTTTCAGGAGCTCTACTTGAGACGAGGCGGTGGCGACACCTTGTTCCTCTGGGACGATGCTTGATCTTGTCATGTTGCGGACCTTGGGACTGTTCACTGCGACAATTCTCACAGCGCCCGGATTGAACACACACCACACGACATCTACTTTCACCATGTATGGTTAGCAAAGCCACAAACTCTGAGACAACATGAGACAAGGATAGAATTCGAGTGTGTGGAGAGACGGCCTCTGAGTTGATTGCACCAAGGAGAAAAAGACTCTGGCAGATTATGGAGTCAAGTGAGAAGCTCAGGAGTTGGTATCCGGCATCAAGTGACACATCCGTTGTCGTCATTTTCACGTGTAAAAACTGTGTGGAGACCCCGCCGCAATGCCACAATGATGCCACGCTGTAGGAATGGTATGGAGCTCCACATCAAGGCACCAAGTCATTGCCATGGCGCTTGAACGAAGCCAACGCAGCTAGCTACAGAAAGGTAAATCTGAGCTCTTCGAAGAGAGTAATCTGATCAATTACCCACAAGGGCTTTTCAAAAGATGTCTGCAGTTGATTCAAGTCAGTAACTTCGAAACAATACTTTCGCCAAAGATCAATGTCCTACACCTTTGATCATCGCGGTTGGACTGTGCAGGACACAAATCCCTACTCCCTGTCTGCAAACGGAGGATTGGAGGACGTGAGTCAGGCAGGAGAATTTGGCTCCATCAGTTTACACTTTTTTACAAGGCGTTACAAATCTTAAGTTGCGGAGATTTGAGGAGTTGGTTGCATGTTGTGGTGACTTTTTGCCTTGTGCTACCTGTATATAGTGCGAAAGTCAGTGTTTGTGCTACTCAAAGACTCCAGCTTTAAGAATCTCAGACAAGACAAAGGATTCTGACCGCCCTGATGTGTTGATGTTTCTCAAGGTTCAGAAGTATGTCATGGCAGACGAGGACAGATATCAAGTTGTAGCGTCATGTCTTGTTGCCAAGAAGCATGTTGTATTCTTTGCTGCCTGTGCACTGTTCGAACTTGGCTTAGAGGCAAATGTTGCCAGGGTCATATTGAGATTTGGAGGGAAGGCTTTGCCTTTTTCCGGATCAAAACTCTTGCAGGAATACGACAAGCTTGAAAACAGCGTTCGAGCAGTCAAGCGACGAGAGAAGGAGAAGGTTCAATCATTGTTGAAGTCTGAAATACCAATTGGCCAATGGCATCAATTAATTATGCAACACCCTGACTCGACATTGTCGACATATCTTAACATGTCTTAGCATATCTTGACATATCTTAACATATGTTGGCATAGGTTCACACATCTCAATATGTCTTTAACATATATTAACATATTATCACAGGTCTTAACGCTTATCATTGTCTTAAAATATCTTAACATGTCTCAACGTATTCTAACATGTCTTACTAGTACCACACAAGGCGGTGGCGGAAGTTTCAAAATAGGAAACCTATAGGAGAGGTTGGTTGTTGTGAATCATGGATGGCAGAGCGAACCCACTGATGGATCGAAAGGTGGTTGGAGCGTCGGGCTATCTATCTGTCTATCTGTCCATGTGTCTGTCCGTCTGTCTGTCTATCTATCTGGTGAGCTGCGATGCAGTGGACGCGTTGCGCCCCCAAGACTTAGGCCGGGCAGCACTGAAGCCCTAGGCCAGGAACAAAGCAGACCTGGCAAGAGCGCGCAGCCAAACAACAACGCCCCGCCAGGAGAGCAAAGCGGCTACAAACAAAGAAGAACGGCAAAGAAGAAAAAAGGAAAAAAGCCAAAAAAGCCGAGGTGTGGCTCGCAAAAATCGAAATCTAGCAGTGACCACACGCACCCCTCTTCAGGCCGAAAAAAGAAAAAAAGAGGAGGCCGCACTCCAGCACAATAAGGGCAGAAGAGACCTCAGAAAGCAGATGAAGGAGAGCGAAAACCAAGAGGCGGGCAGAAATCAAAAACTTTTCGTTGCCAACATTCGACACGACGCCGATATGAGGTCAAAGCGCACCGCCTGGCAAAACTCTAAAAAAGACAGAAAAAGGAAAGCCAAGAGCTCAGCAGCAGCTGGAGAGACAAAAGTACAGAGCACAGCGAACCCCAACCGCGAATTCCTTCAAGCCTGAGGCTGCCAAGGAGGAAAAAGCCACGGAGAAGGAGACACTTCCTTCCTCAGGGCACACAAGCAAGAGAAGATCCCTGGAAACAGCGCTGCACCGATGGCTGAGGAACAGCCGAACACAATGGACAGATGGAAAATGGAAAAAGCCAAGATGGGAAGAGCCACAGAAGAGAGCAGCTCCGACAGGAGAAAGTCAGAAGAGAGAAGATCAGACAGGAGAAAGTCAGAAGAGAGAAGATGGAGGCGCGAGAAAAGGTAGGAAACTCGCGAAACAGTGTGTTTTTCCAATGTCTTGTGGCTCCGGACGGTCAAAAAGTAGGCTCAGTAAAGCAGCGAGTGCGGAGGCATCTGGGCAGATGAGAGATGAAAAAGTGCACGCCGCTGTGGCGCGAAGCACATATTGAAGTAGAAACGCGCAAAACACCCCATGCTCAGAACTCTTTTGGAAGTGGAGACATCGAAAAAATGCATGCCGTTGTGGCGCGAAGTACAAAGCACACCATTCTCAGAGCACTTTTGGAAGTTGCGATGCCGAAAAAGTGCACGGCGATGTCGCGTGAAGCACATTTGGAAGTAAAAAGCGGTAGAAGCTGAAGGGTTCGGGCCAAATTTGCACGCTGAAGCGTCGTTCGGCGCGGCAGGCCCAATGGATCTGCACCTTGTCAAAGGTGAGTCAAACGTGTGGGTTTTGTAGCAGTTGCCAAAATCGATTGCTGGCGTGGGACATTTGAAGAGGATCTGCAAAGATGCATTTCGCGCGGCAGGCGCAGTACAAGAGACATCTTCGTCAGGGATGTTGGGAGGTCAGGGACCTAATTTCTGAGAGGTTAGTTGCAGTTTTGAGCATCAGATCTTCAGGTTTGCTAACATGATTTTGCGTGACAGGTGCCGCACTCCGTATGACCTGGGTACATGCCTTAACATATCGTGATATGTCTTAACATATTTTTAAATATCGTAACATATCGAAACAGATGCTCACATTTCCTAACATGTCCTCACATGTCTTCACATATCTGGGCATGTCTTAACATATCTGGACATGCATTCAGATATCTTAACATGTCTAAACATCTTTTGACATATCTCAATATGTCTTAACATATCTTTCAATATCTCGCCATTTCTGGACATGTCTTAAGATTTCTTAACATGTCTGTCCAAGCACATTTTGACATATCTTAATATGTCTTAACATATCTCTAAATGTTTTACAATTTCTGTGCCTTGACATATTTTAACATATTTTAACATATTTTAACATATCCTCACATGTCTGAACATATCTTGGCATATGTTCACATGTCTCAACATATGTTGGCTTCTGTATACTGATGTGAACTGTTCGACCGGTGTGCGACTGAGATGTCAGCCTGTGCCAGGCTGCAGCAGAACGAGCTGCTCGGATAGCTGCTGGAGATGTCGGCTTCACAGGACCGAAGACAGGAACGATTGGAATGATGTAAGTATTGTAACTTTCATAGGCATCATGTAAATTCTCATGAGTTCTCACAAGTTCTCGTATCGTAACTTATCGGTCTTCTGGGTTCTCCAAGGCATGCTTGCCCTAACACCTTAGAAATTCGGCATCTTTGGCGCTGACATGTCTTGACAGACGAGGTCATTGAAGAAGAGCCCTGTGAAAGCATCGAAGAGGCTTGGGCGGGTTTTTCACTTGAAAGAATCATGAGATCTTCAAAAGAAATTGCATTGGTATGCATTTTGTTTTTAGTGTTTGACTTTTAGTGTGTTGTTTCAGTTGTGTCAATTGTTTTGGTTGTTTCATTGTTTTCTTTTCAAAACTGGACCCAGGTGTCAGCGAGAATAACGGTAGGCAGCCGGTGCCAGGTCAGCCGGGGCAGACTGGGCAGATGGGCTTTGACATTTTGAGATAGTAGTACAAACCTCTTGTATGGACTGCGGGCCCAACAGCCAAAGATTGATCATCTCTAGGCGACTCTCTATCATTGAGCACACACAGTCTGATAGCATTCTTCTGCAAATATGAATGGATTGACAATTTTCTGGAAGCCTTCTCTGGCTGGAACAATCAGGGCACCGCAGTTGCAAAAGAATGAAAGGTTGCTGCAGCTTTCATGTGAATAGTCCGAATGGTAGTCACTGGTAATCATTCAATGATTTGGGAAATGTTTGGAAAATGTCAAAACAAATGTCTTCGAAGAATGTCTTCAAGCCTTCGCCAGGTGCACCCCGGCGGCCGCCGTGGGGAGGTGGCCTTTGTTGGCAGCGTGAGAGGTGCCAAGGCAGGGAGGACAATGGCAAAATCTGCCCATGGCCACGGCATGGTTTTGGCAGAAATTGCCATTGCCACATTGCCACGCTGTGCTTTATGCAATGAAAAGATTCAAAGGCAACATGATTGCACCAAGAATTATTCCAAGTTGTGCCCGGCATGGCTCAGGGCGTGTGGATTGGTGTCGGCTTGGATGAGCCACAAGGTGCAACACATTGCAGCACCAAAACATGAGAGGAACGGCCATTGGTTTGAGCCATAGTTTCGCAATGTTTCGCATTCGAGGCAACAATGATGGCTCAAAGGCTGGAGAGCACTACTTCGATTGCAAGGGCGAGAAGTACGGCTGCTTTGTTCGACCTGACAACGAGCCTTGAAGAACTTGGTCAAATTGCTAGACGTCCTCGGAATTCCAAGTTTTAAGTTTTGCCAAGAGCAGTTCGATTTTGAGTATACTACGTTTACTCTTCAATTTAACAGATTTTAACAGCATGTTTCTACTCGTCATTTCCTCGGCATCCCGGAAGAGCGTGACGAGGTCGAAGTGGGTGACTTCCCAGAGTTAGATCCTTTCGCTTCAGACGAGGAGTTTTGAGGCCACAGCGCAGACGAGCAAGGGCCAACAAAGATCAACGAATGGGCCAACATTTTGTATGCAGGAACTGCTTCGATTTCATGCAGTAATGTTGCAACATGCAACATGTTGCAACCTGCCAAAACATGTGCTACAAAAAATTGAAGCTCTTTTTCAGCTTCTCACTAGGATGTCCAGATCGCGATGAGCAGCAGTACATTTCTCAATACTACTCAGTGAGCAAAAACTGACTTTTGGCTTTCCAACAGAACTCATTGTCGACCGATTGTTTTTAGACTTTCGAACTCCTCACTTCCAGAATGCAGGAAAATTAAGGGAAATTAAAGCAAAAATGCCTTGCTTTTGTCAGGTCATGCTGGTGGCACCTTTGCATGACTGACATGGTTGAGCCAAATCGGCAAAGCCCGTCATTGATAATGTTGTGACCAAGTTGTCGCGTTCCTAAGTGAAGGCTGGGATGCAGGCAGCATGCAGCGGTTTGTACAGGTTCCCACTCTCGGCAGAGACCATGCAGACGGGATGCAGTGGGTTCTGTGCAGCCTCTTTCCACTTCGCCTTCAGCAAAAGAATCGCAACAGAAGAGAATGAAACCGTATGAAACAGTCATGCAGAGAAACAACTGCAACAAATTTAGAACCTAGCAGTAGCGATTGTGTGCGCGGTTCAACTATATAGGTGCTAACAGATCATGGACTACGATTCCAGCTTTCCTTTCAAATCCATTCAGAACTCTGCAAGTCCTTTGATAAATTGAAAAATGATGAAAAATGTGTCTGAGACAGAGAAGCAGTCTCCAGCCGTGCGATACCTACCGGAACCTGATATGTCTTGCCTTTTTGTTTCGAAGCTCAAAGTCAATGCGACTTGCACGATCTGCGATCTCTTCGAGCAATGAGCGAAAGAGATTTGTTCCTCGTTGGCTTTGCAACACGAAGTCATGTGAAGGTGGCGAGGTGTGTGCTGGCGATAGGTCTTCAAGTTGTGTGTTTTTCTGTGTCGCTCCACTTGGCTTCCAGATTGGGCTGCGTTTTCTGAGGTTCTTTTGCGCGGCCAGGGAGCATGGGCAAGAACGGCCTGATCTGCCTTTGTGGGGCTTGAGACCAGAGGCCTGACATCCAGAATCTAATTCTTGATCCTTTGTGTTGCCGACACTCCTTTGGAGATGCCTTGAGGTTCGAAAAGATGGATTGCAACTAGATTGTGTCATTGCAGGTCCCTCCACAGGAAGCCTTTCCCTTGCTTCGGTCCTTGCCAGACGCACCGCGGCATCTTTTTAATAGTGAACACGTGGTGAGTATTCAACTAAAGCAAATATGAAGAGATTTGCAAGATTGCAAAGATTTGAAACTTTAGATACCAGAGCTTTTGTGAGAAAGTGAATTGAAAGATTTGCGCCTGCAGCTCGAGGTCAAACTGCAAGAGATCAAAGGCCTCAATGGCGGTTTCCAGCTTTTGAACTTGATGAGTTCTGAGGAATGCCAAGTGACTCGACATGACTCAACAGTCGGCCAATTCTCTCCTACCAGTTTTCCACTTGCTTGGTTGGTGCCATTATGAATCAAGATGGGGTTCTATACATGGCTTTGATGCGTTGAAACCGCTATTTGTTTGGCTTTGATTTGATTTATTGCCTGCCAGTCAAGGCGCAATCAGAAGATGTCAGATATAACATTATATATATGTACTGTAATACTGTATATTTATTTATCATATCTATACATATATCAGTCTGCCCTAGAGTGAAAAAACGCCTCCGCAAATGAATTGTGCAAGGCTTTTGTGAGAATCCTTGAAGACTTGGGATTCCACACAGACGCGGCTTCTTGGCTGTGTACTCATAGTGAGTCATATGTGAGTCATCGTGTTCAAACGCTAACTCAGAGTGCAAGCGACACTTTTTTGCCAGAGACGGGCTCACCATTGCTGGATGCCCCCCCAATCCGCCCGAATCCAACTTCTAAGGCTGTTTCGTTGCCTTATTCCTTCAGGCACATGACAAACTGCAACTTGTGCGTTCCAGAATATGTGGATGAGACCCTTTTCAAACGTGCCTCAGCGATGACGTGGGAAGATCATGGATTTCTCTGTTGGTGGAAAGTTGATGTTTTCAAAAGTGCACAACAGGTTCGGAAGAGAATGGAAGAGATATTTCATTAGCTTAAGCCAAGAGGAAAGAGAATGAAAAGATTGGACAGGAAAGGAGCTGAGAACCTGAGCATACCTGAGCTGAGGTTGCGAACATCTTTTGCCTTCGATTGCCGGCTGCAAACCCTTGGGTTTGAATGCCAAATTCAGATGTTATCGACTCTTAGACGCGCATGTGAGGAGCATGTAAGCAGAACTATCATGCCTGCACTCAGCTGGTATGTAGTTCTATTTGATTGGTTTTGAATTAGATGATTTTTCTTGATTTTTGTTGAGACGGCGGTCTCGCCTGAGGATACCAACAAGGTGATTATTTCAAGCCTCACACCGACGGCTCCTGGAATGGCTCGAGGATCACCTCCAAAGGCAGCCGTAGTCATTACGGTCATTGCTATTCACTGCTGACGCCATGAAGAAAAAGTGAAGAGAAGTCACCGCTAGCGGCTCGCGTGGTGTTCTGGCACTTCTCTTCATGTTCTCTTCATTTTCTCATTGCCTCTTCATGTCCAGCACTGTTTTTCAGATTTGTTGATGAGTCAGGCTTTCAAAGTGATGCCTATGGTGACAGACATAGCCAGCTCACATTTCTCATCCTGCTTACAGATGCTTGACAATGACAGAAGATTGTGGTATGAGTAATTCCCTTCGGTGCTCCAGTTTTCGTTCAATGTACAGTCGCAATTTAAGATGGCTTTGTTTGGCTGGTACCCAGGATGACTACGAAGGTGGCTGCACCCGGTTCTTGGTGGAGCCTTGACTGCAAAGCAGATCCAAAAACATCTCCAAACTTGATGGCAAGCCCGTGCCAAATTATGTTGTAAGTGTTCAGGGTGAGAATGAAGAAGATGCGGTGGCTGTGCAACAAAGCTGCATAGAGCTGCATACATTGGCAAACTGCGCGTGACTGCTAGTGACTGCTAGTGCGACAGGTGCTGAGGCATGAGATATGTGGCATAAGATTACATGTGCAGTTTAATCATGAATTCCTGAGGCGCACACCTAAAGGTGGTGTTTTGTGCCTTGGGCAGATCAGATCTCTTTCACCACATCAAATGGCTTAGCCACATATGATTCGTATATCACACCTGGCTTCTGTTAGCTTCATGAATGGCTTCAAGTTTTAGACAAAAGTGCTTTTGAGGTGCTTCCCACATGGGCATCATCCAGACTCCCCACTTCATGAGGGTGCCGAAATCTACAAAGGAGCAGCTTGAATTTACATCGGAATTGGATTGTGTCGATGGATATGTTTCTGGAAATTGATGTAAGATCTTCATTACATTTCGACCTTGTTACCTGACGTTTCTAGATTGAGTCGGTGTGCAAAAATCAAACTGTCTCCACGTTGTTGCCACACCTGTTGTGGGCTCTGACATAATTGCCGTGACCGCACTTTCACACCACGCATCACAAGCGTGTTAGCTTTTCACAACCCACTCGTCAAACAATGCTCCCAAGGTGAAGTACATTATTCGCACAGAAGTGCTTTACCCCCTCGAAGCCATGAAGATTGCACGGTTCCGCAGCGCGTGAAAAAGTTTGCTTGCACGATGTGCCCATTGTTTGTGTTTGTATGATTTTGTTTGTGGACAAGCTGGTTTTGTTCGTGGACAAGCATTTGTATTTGGCTGCTTGGTTTTTCGCATTTGTGCGCGTCAGTATGATATTCAGGTTGGGGTTTGCCGCCCATTGTTGTGACTACGCAAGCCGTGCTTGATTGACCTGTGCTGGCGCATGGTGATTGGCAAAGATTAGCTCATGAGAGGAACCCTCATTCACTGATTGTTTTCTCTCCGTTGTCACTTCGCAAAATTCTGCATGCCAACAGAGTTGGCATAAAGCAAACATCTCAGCAGTTGACAATTGCGGATGCCCCCGAGAAATTTCTCTGTTTTTCCCAAATGCATAGCGAAGGAAGGGTTCTCGTTTTACTTTGGGGGTCTGGGGGTTGAGCTGTGTTCGTTTGATGCCGTCCAACCGTCCGCAAACCATCTGCAAACCGTCCGCAACCATTCGCAATCGTTAGCGTAGCCGCCGCATGGCCGTGCCAATGGGGAAAGCTGCAAAAGGGATCATTTTTGGAGGTTTCAAATGTGTCGAAAGGTCGTTTCGTCGGGCAGACGTGGCATTTTGTGACATTCCAACATGTTGTATTATGCATCGAAACTCGTTCTGCGTGGTAGGCGGCCGGCGCAACAAAAAACGTTTGCGTCGTTTTCAGAAGATGAGTTTCATTTTTCGTGGCAGGTGCAGCACTTCGGAGACCTCCATCATAATTTTTCGTGGTAGGCGCAGCACTTCAGATGGCGGCGTCAAGTAGTAGGCATGGCATTTTCTGAGAGATGATAAAAATCGACGGAAGCCTCGTACGAAATGCCTGTTTTTAGCTTTCCAACATGTCTTGTCTCGATTCTTGGGCTTTGGCTTTCTTGTGGGATTGCCGCGCCAATTGGGAAAGTTCCAAAATTTTTCTTTCTTGGAGAAATTACAACGTTGTTTCGTGGGAAAAGGATAAAAATAAGTATTTTTAGAAATAGAAAAATATTAATATAAAAAAATATTACAAAAAATAATAATAATTAGGGAAAGAACACGGGAGGGATTACCGCACTTTAAGGCCGGATTAAAAAGAGTCTAGATAAAAATTAAAATTAATAAATAATTTGAATTTGATACTTAGATATAATTGAATTTGATTGGATAATAAATATACGAATGGGTATGCTTGGTTTTGGAAAGAAGAAATGGGAAGGGTATTCGTATATATACGATTAAAGATTTATAAAAAATACTAAATTTATAAATAAATATATTTGATATGGAAAAATAAGTGGGAGGTATATATCCATTTTTATATTTATTACTACTAATAATACGACTTGGGTACACATGAATTGCCGTGCGTAAATCGCTAGGGTCCGAAATTCTTAAATTCCGCCACTTTTTGGGGAATTCTGCAGAAGCCATTTTAGATTCTCCAGATCTTCTTTTGCAGATTTTTCCCTATCTCTCCAAATTCGCGTCGAAAAAATGCAACTATTTTGGGATTTCGAAATTTCGCAATTCCCAAAAAAGTGACGCTTTTGGGGGAATCTGAAATTGTCGCCTAATGTGAGCTATGTGCTGTACCATTGGGCAAATCTGTGACGGTCGTTCGATTCCCCCTCTGTACATGCCGGTGCTTCGACTGTCGTTTACTACCACTTCCGGGGTTGGGTTGGTGGGTTGGGTTGGTGGGTTGGGTTGGTGGGTTGGTGGGTTGGGTTGGTGGGTTGGTGGGTTGGGTTGGTGGGTTGGTGGGTTGGGTTGGTGGGTTGGGTTGGTGGGTTGGTGGGTTGGGTTGGTGGGTTGGTGGGTTGGGTTTATTTTTTTCAAAATGCTCCGAAGGTGATTATTTTAAATATTTTTGACCTCTATAACGCCGTGCTCTTTTTTACATCTTTACTTCCAAAAAGTGGTCCGAAATTCGCCCCAACGGCATTCAATTTTTCAACTGTCATTTGCCAAGAAAAATTCCGCACTCGTTTTAGCAAGCCTACTTTTCGAGGTTCGGGAGCCACAAAATCGGAAAAAAACGTGCCAACCCAAGATAAAAAAATTTAATTTTTCTGTTTTTTTTTAATGATAAAAAATATTCAATTTATAAATGTAAAAAAGGAATTCCTTAATTTTAAATGTTTTAATTGATGACATTGATTGGATTAATATAGGTTGCGGGCAGTTTAAACAATGGCTTGGTTGTAAGTGAAAAAGATGGAAAAAAATTAAGAAGGATATGAAAATTGTTGTTTGTTTTCAAAAAAAAATTGAGGAAAAAAATCCCCTTGGGGAGGTGAAAAGTATGAGCTTATCTAGTTTTGTGATCTGGCATTGAATGAAAAGAAAGACTGCATACAAGGGCGCCACATCGTTCTTCACACAATGAACGCGCACATTTCGTCAGCTTTCCATTTACACAAGCAGAACATTGAATTGGGGCCGTATACAAAGATGTCCAAATTTTGACGGATTGTTTGTCCCTTGTGGCCTTCATGCTCAAATGCACTCACCTTCTCCGTTCATTCAACGGTCTTGACGGCTTTGTGTTGTCGAGGAAAGACCTTACGCAAGTCACCATTTTTTGGAAGAGCGTCCACTGTCCGCAAAAACTGTTGCAAACACACATGGTGTTGGACACGTCATTTTGCACAGCCGCAAATGTTGGAACACAAAGCTTTTCCTTTTTCAAAGTTCTGAATGCTGGAACTTGGATTGTTGGTTTGCTATTCGCAATTGCCAAGCCAGGAATGTTCGGGGCTGTCTGTGCTGATGATCGAATGTAAATGCATGCAAAACACAAGCATGATGTGTAGAAACAAAATCATAATCATAAGAACACGAAGGTATCTGCCACAATTTTCAAGGGTTGTTCACAAAGAGTCGCGGGGGCTTCAGCCATGGTTGTTTTTCTTCTCCTGAAATGCCCTTCACAGCCCATTTTCGTGTGTGGAAGCGTTCGTGTCACATGGCTGAAGAAAATGTGTGTTGTTGATTCATGAAGGAAAAAATTGTTTCCAGTTTTTTCCCGACTGAAAAGCAAATATCTTATCATTGTTACACGCAATCCTTTTCATTCCTTCAAGTCGTCAAATATTTTTATTTCAACTTTTGTGAAAAAAGCCAGTCTTGTCCATTGTGCGCCTTACATAAGTATTATTTTTGTCTTGATATGTTTGCTTCAATTGTTTTCCATTTGTGTCACATCCTTTGATTTTTCAAAACATATGCTGCACCACCCATACGACCTAACTCACTCATTCTTTCCGTCTGGTAAATATGGACGCCGCATGGCAGTTAGGAGGAATACATTTGGCTTGTTCAAAATCGACAACAGAATGACAATTCCCGTCTTGTCAATTGGAATTGTAAAAAAGATTTTTGAATAATTTATGTATTTATTCACGATAAGAAAAAAATTCTGAATTACAAATTTACTTTGATTATAATTTAATCTTTCATTATAAGTCGATGTGCAAACCAATTTTGGACACGCGGACCGAAAAAAACTTTCATCTTTTGTTCTTTTGAAAAAAAAAAAGGGATAACGAAAAAAAACATCAGTTTTGATCTCAAGAAATAAAAAAAATAATTCATCCAATGTGATCATATTCCATAGTTTGTTCCAATAAAAGAAAGAGAAAAATTCTGTTCCCACATGGATATGAAATTTGTACAGCACGCAGAAAGCAGGTCAAGAAGCAATAACAAGGAACCATTCCCGATAGTACAAAAAACAAAAGATATGCAAATGGTGGGAAAGGAATGGAATGAGAAAAGGCATTGAAAACACCATGTATGAAGGAGTCGCCCTGAAAAAAAGGAAGATGTGTGTGTTGAGAGAGTTGTGAATGAAATACAAATGTGCCAAAGAGTTTTTGTTGTGTGTATGAAAAAAGTGAATGTGAGAAGGTTTTGAGTGGACGTGTTGTGTGCACGAATTGTTTGTGTGTGTGTGTGTGTGCCAGTTGTGTGTGAAACCATCGTGTGTGAAACTTTAATGTGAGGGAGTTCTTTGTGTTTTTTTTGTGTGAATATCTGTGTATGAGTCACAAACGCGTGAGTGAAAATTGTGTGACCAGGTTGTGTGCGGAGGGTGTGTGGAAGGTTTCTGTGAAACAAGAAGGTGTGTGAAAAAAATGTGTGTGACCAAGTGCCATGCTTGCGACAAAAAAACAAGGTCAATGTCACCAAGAGCCACGCCTGCCACAGAAAACAAAGTCAGAGTCTTGCCGCGTCAGCGGCAACCAACCCTGCCACAGCACAAACCCCAGTGCTGTAAGTGCCACCCCTGCCACGCTGCCACACAAAGGGAATGTCAATCTCACCGCCACCCCTGCCACGCGAAATGATGCCGCACCTGTGGCAACCAAGCGCGTCACCAAAAACAGCTCAGTGCCGTTAGTGCAACGCTTGTCAAATCAATGTCACCAATTCCCATGCGTGCAACAGACAACAACAAGAAATGTTACCAAGTGCCACTCGTCCCACACACAGTAACAATCAATGCCCAAGTGCCACGCAGGCCACACTCAATGACGCGGCAGTAACAAACATGAATTGTATGTCAGGTGCAGTGTGGGCAAGTAATGTGTGAGTATGTTGTGGGTGGCCGAGAGGTGTGTAAGTAGGTTGTGTGTTTTCAGGTGCTGTGTGGGCAGGTAGTGTGAGTTAGTTATGTGTATTTTTTTTTTCTGAGGAAGGGTTTTGAACACGATATATGGGTAAGTTGTATTGTTGCCACGTTTTATGTGAGTACGTTGTGTGCTGGCGAAATCTGTATTGGTTTGTTTGTGTGTGAGGACGTGGGTGTGAGGGAGTTGTGTGTTGTCCTGTTGTGTGTTGGCAAGTTGCGCGTCAGTAAGTTGTGTGTGGATACATTGTGTGTGATGAAGTTGTGTGTTGTCATGTTCTGTGTTGTCAACTTTGTGTGCTGTCCAGTTGTTGTTGTCATTTTGTATGTGATCAAGTTTTGCGTTGTCAAATTGTGTGGGACTAAGTTAAGTATTGTGTGGTCAAGATGTGTGTTGGCAAGTTGGGGGCCGAGGCGGCGGAGGCAGGGCCGGAGGCGGGCGACAGGTGCACAACCAAAAACAAAAACTACACACAAAGATTTTGAGAAAAACATTGGATATCGGAAAGACATTGAATGTTGTACAATGAAAGTGCTGCATGGAGGCTCACTTTTATGTGCGGGCCGTCTGGGAAATCTTTTGTCTTGTCGGAGAAATCAATTTCATCAGAAAAGATTGGAAAAAATACATCAAGAATGATTGAAAAAACATCCTTTCATTTCCTGGCAGCGAAATTTTGTTAGAGAAAATTGATTTTGGCACGTCGTATGCTTGGATATGATTATTTCAGCTTCGAGGAGGCTTTGTGCGGCACTGGCAATTTTTCTGTTTATGGAGTCTCCTCTTGGGCTGTGAAGAGAATCGGAACAATATTCTATCCGGAACAGTTTATTTTGATTGTTCAGTTTTCGTATATAAATAAATGGGGGTTTTCTTCATTGATTTTTCTCATCATGGTAATAAAATTAATTCTCCATAAAATCATATATACGGGTGAATCCTGAAAAATGAAAAATTTAGATTGCAATTTCCTTTTTTTTTTGGAAATTAAATTTTGATCATTATAAAAATTCAAATCATTTTGGAAATAATTGATGCTTTTTATTTTAATTCTGCAAAAATTTATTTTATTAGAATTAATTTCTGCCATTTATAAAAAAAAATAAATAGGAAAATAATAAAATGAAAAAGAGTATTATATAAATTTTGTTTCAGTCAAAAATGTAAATATAAATCGATATGAATATTTATTTGATAATTCGGAAGATTTTATTCCACTTAATTCAGCCAAATTACGACTTCCAGCATTTTATCTTGTTCACCTGTTCCACTAAACAAGAAATTTCAGGAATGCAGTAAAAATAACAAAAGAGCTCGCCTTATAAATACCATTTCTAATTCCTAAAAAATTCATTAAAGAGAACCTTTCCCAGCAGTACCCGATTTTAGAATATCAAAAATAAATTTGATCACAGAAAATTAAAAGCAGAATGAAATTGCCTGCTATTGAAAAACACCGGAAAATAAAATTTAAATATCAAAAAGGACGAAATTTACTGGTAATCTGCTATTTCCCAAACTATGACAAACAATTAAGTTTCAGTACGTTTATTTTTTTAAGTAATATTATGTATTTTTTTGTTTTGCTTCAGTATCGAAATCTGGTCCTAATTAAAATATTTAATAAGAGTATACCGAATCTTGGACTATTTTTTTATATTACCGATCTTATCAATATTATAGTTCACATAAGATATCACATATCATTACGTTCCAGGTACAAAAAATTTAAATAAATTAATTTCTATTTTATAATACTATTTCGTATATTAAAATATTTTTCACTCATATCTCTGTTTTTTTAGGGCCTTTACTACGAAATTTTTCAATAGAAAATTATATCCTATTTTCTCGTATATGTTTTAAATATATAAAAGCCTTCACAAGAACTACATTAAGACAAGTTCCGAAGGAATAGGATAAACCTAAGAATGATGTAACGAAAGCCAAATCGAATCTGGGATCTGGAACCGGATGGCAAGGGACCCATGTTTCTTGCCTTTTTTAGTGCCGTCATAGCCTGATTTTCAAAAGAAAAATCTCATATTGGCTCGCTCATCTGTTGCTAAATGTTGTTGCTGTCTCGATTTCATGCCTTTTTTCTTTCGAATAACACGCTATGACGGCAGTAAAAAAAGCAAGAAACATGGGTTTAGAGGCCATTTGGAGAGTGAGTCCAATTGGAGATATGAGGTCATTTATATAGAAACAGAAAAAATGCCTCTTGGAGTCGTAAAGAGCTTTCAAGGAGATAAAAATGAAAGGACATGAGCACTAGAGGCCATTTAGAGATAGGCTCTTGGACTCGTAGAGGAGCNTGCCTCTTGGAGTCGTAAAGAGCTTTCAAGGAGATAAAAATGAAAGGACATGAGCACTAGAGGCCATTTAGAGATAGGCTCTTGGACTCGTAGAGGAGCCTTGAAGGAAATGAGATCTAAAGGTAAGTGAGCCCAGTTGGGGACATGAGGTCATATAGAGATAGAGAAACTGCCTCTTGGCGTCTTAAAAAGGGTT
>BGPT01000479.1:167823-182244 GCA_003297045.1 Symbiodinium sp. clade C Y103 | reverse complement strand
GAAGAAGAAGAAGAGGAAGCCGAAGAAAAGGAAGACGAAGAAGAGCAAGAACAACTGCAGGAGAAAAACTAGTAACTAGAACACTGCAGCGAGCGCCGTCTGTTTGGCGAAGGCAGCGGCATGTACGTGGCATTTTCTCGGATCGGAGACAATCGACAAGGCGTGAAAAGGAAGAAGTGGCACCATACTNGAGCGCCGTCTGTTTGGCGAAGGCAGCGGCATGTACGTGGCATTTTCTCGGATCGGAGACAATCGACAAGGCGTGAAAAGGAAGAAGTGGCACCATACTACAGACAAGAATGAACAGGGAAACTAACACTAGGAACCTCGACGGGCGTAATCGACAATAATACGACAACCACAGTAGTATGTATGGTGCCACTGACACTATTCGCGCCGGTCGTGTTCAAACTTGAACATCCAAGAAAAACAGAACGCCGTTGAGGCAGACAAGAAATGGAGACAGTTGGGGCGAAAGATNTGTTCAAACTTGAACATCCAAGAAAAACAGAACGCCGTTGAGGCAGACAAGAAATGGAGACAGTTGGGGCGAAAGATCTGGGACAGGATTTGTGCAGGCACAAGCACAAAAAGAGCGCTATGTGTTGCAAAGTTGATGGATGTTGACAAAGCCGGCGTGTGTTGCAAACGCGGCGAAATACGCCAACGAAGGAAAAGGGTCGTGCGCGAAGAATCCGAAAAAGGAATCAATCAGGGATGCGTGGGAGGGCAGGAAAACACGGGTGTGTGAAGTCACAAGTGCGGTTTGCGAATTGCGCAACGAAAACAGTTGCTGGAAACAAAGGGTTTTGGTGCACATGCGAAGAAGAAGCTACGTCAAGAACCTGAAACATTCGTATTACCTTGAGAATAAGTTTCACGGACCAGGCCGACACGCATTGCAATTTGGCTCATTGGGCATGCAGTTCGGTAGGTCATCGGCGATGCCGACAGAAAGGACGGATGGTGAAAATGAAAAAGTTGCCAAAGCATTGGCGAAGGTTAGTTTCATGGCTTTAAAACTAATGTTTGGAAACGTAAGTTTTTTCAGACGAAAAGGTTAGTTCGAAACCAACGTTTTCCGTGTCTGTGAAAAACAAACGTTTCGGCGTGGCATTTTGGCAGTTTGTTTCTCCAACACAAAACAAAGGTTTTGTAGAATAGTTTGTTTCCGTACCTAAACAAACGTTTCTGAAACAAACGTTTTCGCAAAAACAAACAAACAAACTAGTCGAAAAAAGGTTTGTTTTCGAGCGTTTCAAACTAGTTCCGACGGAGTTTGTTTTGAGTTTCCAGTTTCAAACTAACGTTTCCAAAAAAGGTTTGTTTCGAGCCCTGAAACTTACGCTTTTACAAGGGAAACGTTAGTTTTTGCAGGAAAACATTTGTTTTCTCTTTCCACTGCTTACAGTCGCAAGCTTGGACAGCGCCAAAACATTCGTTTCCGGCTGGAAAACAAACCTTTTCTGCCGTCTAGAAACATTTGTTTCAACCAGGAAAACTAACCTTTCTCCTGTCAAAACGTTTGTTTCTGCCTCAAAACAANTGGAAAACAAACCTTTTCTGCCGTCTAGAAACATTTGTTTCAACCAGGAAAACTAACCTTTCTCCTGTCAAAACGTTTGTTTCTGCCTCAAAACAAACTTCTGGTTGCATCCTTATTGCTCTTTGGCTATTGGGCTCACAACACATCTTCTCTCCAAGCCGAAACAAGAGCCCAAGAGACCAGCAGAGAGCTTGGAAATTCCAATGGCCAACATTTCCTGGGCGTCGGCTGTGGTCACATGCCCTTGGGGAAGAAATAGTTTATCTGCAGTCCTGGACCCATGAGCTTTGAACGATGAGAAACCGTGCCGTGCTTCACATAATGAGGGCTGCTTGGGCAGCCTTTAAAGCAGTGACTTGGATAGCAAAGTCCAAGATAACAATCCAACTCTGCCTTGCGGTCCAGGCAAGGCGCGTTCTCCTTTTCGAGCAGAACCTCAATTGCCGGTTCCAGGGCTGTGCTTGGCCAGTTACATGGACTTTTGGCGCCCCTTCGTAGTGCCGGTTGAGGCTGAGGGCTCATCTGACGGTGGGGTAGCAACGGGTAGCAAGGTTTTCCAAACGACTAGTGACTAGGATTCATGATTGCCATTGGCGGCATGTGTTGCCATGTGTCACGTCAAAGCAGGCCCCAAATAAATCAACAATGCTTTATTCTGAATGGGAATTCAAAATTTCAATGCGCCAGTTTGATAGCAAAAATGAGACACAACCATTTGTTTCAAAACTCAACCCCCGTCTCATGAAACATTTCATCAAACTTGGGGGGGAGCGGATTTTGAGATATCCCATTTACATTCGCAAAAGACATGCCACTTTATCTGTTCATAGATGCATGCACCGCACATTTGGCCAACCTCTGCCCACTTGGATGAATTAGATTCGTGAAGAACCGCATTTGACATTTCGGGGATTCAGCTCTAACCTGACTTCCAAATTGGCGTCATTTGGCGAAAGCAACAAGAATCAAGATGACAGGGTGCGAGATCATGGGATGAGTTTTGGAACCCGATGTTATCTGATTCCGGCATGTCAAGAAATCTTTTGGCATGATTGTTGTCTGTGCAAAGGGTGCGCCTTTGCAGCCATGTCTTAGAAAAAAACTGTTCCCGGCCCTCTTGCACATACAAAGGCAAACAAACACCACCAACACGCGGATGATTTCACTTTTTTCAGAAGGTACATGAAACCTAGGTTTTATCCTTATGGGAATTGCAGATTGCACCCTGGCTACAAGCCCGACATGCCTCCAAGCAAGCACCTCACGCCTACACCCAGATTTTTTTTCAAATCTATACACATGGATTTTTTTCGCCCAACTTGCTGCGCCAAGCTTCTGATACCTGTCGGGGTTCCAGTGCAGCCACCTTTGCTGCATATCGCGAAGACATTGCGTATCGCGAAGGCGTCGAGGCTGACCGGGTTGGGATCTTCCTGGGAAGGTGGAGAACGATGCTGTGAAGCCCTTCGCCCTGCAATGGTTCAGACATGCGGAACCTGTCTTGGATTCAAACACCCATTAAGATTTGGTGGCAAGAGTGAGCTGACAGTGCGTGTCGAATTCTGACATGAACTAGCCTGTAGTGAAGAAACAATGGGGATGAACCAACGAGGGCATAACAATAACACATGAATTACATGTCAAGACTTTGTGGCTGAACATGCCGAAAGAACAAGGCCTACAACGAATGCGATCAATGTCGACTGAACTTGTACAGCTGGAAGCGAAAGTCATTGCAGAAAGGCGCCGGGCAACACTTGCTGATGGGACACCGCGCTATGACTAAGTCATGGCAAAGTCATTGCATTTTGTCTTTTAGCAAGGGGCACCGTGTTTTGAGGAAGACATCAGAAAAGCAAGCGTGTGCCAAAATGCTAGACACCAGCCATCGATTTAGGTATCCCATGCTACGCCAAAGGAAAACCGGGACATGGACTAATTTGAAAGGTCTGATCAAAGATGGCCCTTGGATCCCAATGGTACTCCTTAGTTAGGCGCTTGCATCCCAATTTCTCCTTCAGGCATGGATCAGAGGAAACATGTCTTTCCTTTGTCTGTACTTTGGGATGGTTGCACCCTCGGCCACCGGGCCCCACCTTTTCATGCTGGTTGCTCAGCCTTTTCATGCAGGTCCCAGCCGCCAAGCCATTTCTGGCAAGTAGCGGTTCTAGTAGCTGCCCGGTGTCTGTCTGGAAGACATGGTCGGCCAAAGCTTTTCCGAGGGATAGGCGTTGAACACAGGTCACCTGAGTCTAGTGGCCAGAACTGACTTGGAAAGTGGCATGGATTTCAGCCTTGACAAAAGGAATCGCACAAGCCACTGCAAATGGAAGGGACAAGAAGCAACAATGGTAAACACATAGGAACACATAGCAGAACACATGGCAAGCAAGAGTCTGAACATGAAGTAGAATGTAACCAACAGCTTAGTTTCAACCAACAATGACACGCGAAGAATCATAATATGCAACTCTTAAACCCGAAACTAGAACTCCCACAATATGAAAACACACAAGCCACAGAAGCAACAGCGACAAATTGTGGCCCCATGGATCGCGCACTGGAAAGATATGGGAGAGGCTTAAGTTGATGCCTTCCCCTCGCCATGTTTTTGTGTGCCAAGGCACCAAGCTCTGGAGCGCCTCCAGAGGCTGCAGTTAAAACAACCAAGGGGCAGGAGCAGAGTCATTTTGTTGCAAACAGATAAGTGCTTCCCAAAGTAGCTTGGCACCGAAACCCATCGAAATCACGCCACTGATTCAAAAACCGGCCTATTGCAAATACGTTTGCAAAAACTATTAAAACAACCCCGTTTGGCAGTTGCTATGGGCTAGACAGTAGACAGTGGATGTTTCTGGGGCTCATATGGAAATCGACATCCCTCCCAACTGCCTCCTTCAGTGATTGCTGAACTTGGGCTTTGTCCTGCGTTGCTTTCAGAGAGTTCCGCAAGGGTTTCCGGTTTCTACCCAACTGAATCGGAGATGAAAACGTGCCCAAAGGCTACAGGTTCGATGGACATGGCATGACCACGGGCCCGCCACGTGCAGGAACCGGACCTCCAGAGCTCGAGTTTTAGGAAAGGAAGCTGTATCGTTATTGAAGATCCAATCTGCAAAGGGTTTGCCTGGCACATTTGGGCCCAAAAACATGAGCCCATGAACGCTCAAACGGCACGAGCCAGGAAGATATGTCTCAAAACATTTCAAGACGACATAATGACATAATTGCAGAATCAAGATTGGTGGGCTAGTATGTTATGGAAGCTATGTCACTCTTGTGAGAGACTCTTAAAATACTCTTGTGGAATGTTACTCGAAGAAATGCATGTGGGACACCTTTGTACGACACTTTTGTGGGACACTCTTGCGAAATACCCTTGGTGGCAGAACTCGTGTGGAAGACTCTTGTACAAGTAAGACACTGCTATCTGGCTACTCTTCTGCGGGTCACTCTTTTGAGTCACTCTTGGAAGACATCCTTGCTGTATCAGAGGGAAACCTTGACTTCTGGATTGAAAGTAAGCAAATTCCACAGAGGGTCCCCCCTGAGCCCGTTGCCAGCCTGTCAGTTTTGGGTACCTTTCCCAAGTCAGCACCCCGAATCCAAAGAAACACAAAAGATCACACAATTTGGGCCCAGACTGCCTTCCACATTCTTGTCACAACATTCTCTTGGCCCCCTTCAGAAACTATGCCGCAGGTGCCACTGGAAAGCTGTGCCACAGCAGTCTCAAGGACCTCTGTGTGATACCTCAAAGGCGCTCAGAAAGCGAGTGGGACTGGTGGACTGGTTGACTGGTTGACTGGCTGGATATGGTTGGCCACATGTAGGAAGGTGGGAAAGGGATCTCCACATCATTTTTTTGAAACCTGGGCCAGTTGTGGCTGGATTAAATCATATGTCATATTGGATATTGCGTCAGGATGGACACGTGAAGCATATCCAGCTAAAGCCCCCCTTCCAGTGAAAGTCACATAGAAACACCAGAGGTTTGGTGTTTTGCCCCGTTCAGACCATTCAAACATTCTGCTGAGCAACGCCACGAGGTTCGCCACGAAGCTGGGATCGGGGTGCTGCGCGTTTACCACGCCAGGTCGAGAGCTTGCGGCGAGACCACTGGAGATCCACCTAGGAAGTCACCACGGTGACGTCCACAGTGACCGGCACCATGGATGAATATCGGTGATCACAAGGACGAAAGCCTTCCACTTTGCTGGGACACATTCCGAAAAGGGCACAAATACGGGCACCAAAGATTATTCATTTCAAATGATTTGCTTTGACTTCCGAAACTCATTCAGGGGGACTTTTTTGGCGAAGAACATTCCTCCCTCTGAGCTGTCCAGGCTTCCACACGAGAAAAAGCATGCGACACAGAGTCGCATCATCCTGAGCATGCGAAGTCATTTCGAAATCGGAACTGCGAAGTTTGTCGAAGTCTGATGTTAGCTATGAGGGGCAGGTTGGCCTACATGGCCTACATCTCAAATGATGTTCGAATTTCTGCCTATCTTTTGGTATCTTATTGGTTCAAGTTTGGGAGGTTAGGGATCTAAGCGCCAGATCTCCCGGTCGATTTTGGATCTGAGTTCCCAAACGCCATGGCTTACATGGCGCAGTGGGCCTGTGCTTAGAGCCGAAAGAGGGCCTTGAAGCAGCACATAGATTCACCATGATTCACCCAAGTATGTCTAATTTTGGCCATGGATGCCTAATCCATACTACATACCTGACATATCCTGAAATAACCTTTCAAAGGACCTCGCAATCCATCGCCTTTGATGCCAATCGAAACTGTGACCAGCAGAACCCAGCCAGAAACCATCAAACAATGTGTGTCGGAACAACACATATTCAGGAGCACATGCAAACCACTGCTAAGTGATCTGGGTATATGATCTCAACGAAAATGGCTTAGTGACAGAACCCTGTCAAATGGATCCATAAAATCCATAAAGGATCAACATCTCCAAATCTGACCACGAATTCATCATGAATTCATCCTGGATCCTGGATTCACCCTACCAGGCCCTACCGTCTGTGTTCGATGACGCCATTTTTTTCGGCACCTCGATGGGTACTCGCCAAGCGCTGGGCACTGGTTGCTGTTCAAAGAGACACCAGGTCGGCCAACCGGGCGATGCCGCGTGAGGCCTCAAAAACTGGCAGAAAGCGGCAAAAACCGCGTGGGTTCTCAGGGCGAAAACGGTAAACTTTAAATAAACTTCAGATAAAGTGACAGGTTTAGAAGTTTAGATGCATCTTGTGTGGAACAAAACTGAAATTCTTCCAGTGCCTTTTGGGTAAAGACGTCATATATCGTCATATGCCCCTTGCAAAGCCTGTGTTCCCACAAGCGCCGAGGTCCCCGGCTGCGAATCCACTTCCGGTGGTCGCATGGCTTCCAGTTGCTTCTGCAAGATGCCTCAGTCCGCCAGTCACACCAACGAAGTGGCCCAACATGAAAACAGTCAATGGCCTTCTTTTTTTCTTTAGATCCTGCCCAAAGATTGAGAACATGACTGCATTCAAGCATTGGCTATGAACAATATGAATATGAACAACTGGATCACAATTATGGGATCTAAATAGCTTTAACATTATTTATTTACTATATATATATACACACATATATAATATATATATATATATATAAATACACACACATAAATATGTACTGCGCCCCCAGCGACTGCAATGTATATATATATATATAAGCCAGGGTATCCTCCTTCAACCTGCCAGGTACTGAGCAAAGGGCCCAGAGCGCCTGTGGCTGATTGACACAGGGCGCTTTTGAACAACTCCGACAGCTCAGGTGCTTGATAGATGGTACCTTGCACATGGCAAGCGCGGCAAGTAATGGCATGGCATGTGTGTAGCTGGAGGTAGGGGGATAAGCGAATGACATGATGCAACGAACAGAAACTACGAGCACATGTAGCACCTGTCTGGGACTTTCATTTTTGAGTATTCATTGTACATCATTCAACTTAGGGCCTTGAAGGGTCTGCGCTGAACATGGATGGGGTATGGTTTGCCCACCGTAAAATGAAAGTCGGCCATTTGGAACTGCCGAGCAAACAGGATGGAATATCAACTCGAGTGACTCGAGTTCCCAGCAAACTTCCAGCTTTTCATAGTGTGGACTGCATCCCACCTGGCATGCTAGGTCCTCTAGCTGCTCTAGCTTTCTTATGTTAAGTATCCGGGTTTCTGGAAGCCCTTCACCATGAATTCATCCCGGCACCGGCAATGACATAGAACGTCTCTTTGGGTGTTGCAGGATGCTGCAGCCGTTGGATCACAAAAATGCAGGTCTCCACTTTGCCTGGGGCTTGGGTTTCTACAAGTGTTTGGACGCCTTGGGGTATGCCGCATTGCCAACCAAAAGAGCACGGGTCTTGTGGAAAGAGTAGTGTAGTGTAACAAACAAAGTTGGAATCAGCAGGGCGGAAAACCCAAAACGATTGCCCCAAAGGCAAAGAACAAATCAGCTACCATGGCGTACAAGTGCCACTTTCATCCAATTTCCGGCACTGCCCATGAATCAATTGTCATTCACCAGCAACGACCGCAGAATAACCATCTACCATCAACAAGAGGGCAGAATAAACACACACACACAGACACATTTACCCATAGATACTTATAACACACACACATGCATATACAAGCTATACAAATGCATATTAAGGTTGAAAATGGAAGGCCCTTAAGCAGGGTGTGCAGGAAAATCAATGACAGTTTCCGTCTGACCTTTGATGGTTTGAAACAGTTGAGTGGCTACCCAAAAATCAGCGCCTTCTTTGGCATCCTCGTTGGCAGCCAGCACCACAAACTCATGGTGTCCAGGTTGCACCTGCACATCCAGCTTGGGCGGAACCCTTGAGGCGGCCTGGAAATGGCCAAGCGGAAACTGGTGTCATGGCGCCTCCACTTTCAAGCCGCGCCGGCGTTGTTCGTTGACGGAGTTTTGCCCAATGCGTTGGTAGAAGGGCGATGTGTAAAAATACTCCAACCTCAGGCAATTAGAAAATGAACTGTCACCGAAGAACGCCAAAACATGCTGCGTGAACGAAAAACTGCAACATATGTCCACAAGCCAAACTGCACCTCATCTGGAATTGACCTGCTATCGCACATTCCCATTGGACGCGAATCACTCGAATCAAATTAAGCCCCTGGGAGATGGGTAGCCAGCGCCCCAGCGCCCCAGCGCCCCAGTGCAAAGCTCAGGCACACGTTGCTGGGCGTGAGGCCGTTCTTCTCCAGGAAGTCCGGATTCCTGGCGACTTCCGAGATCCGAGACAATGGAAACCAACTTGCCGCGCACCGTGGTAAGTTCCGTGTCAAAAAGTGCCAGGATTCAACCAGAAGTCAATTCAGCAACATTCAGCAGCTAGCATTTCAACTTTTCAACTCTTTGAAGCATTTCGTCAAGAAAATTGGCCGCCAAAAGACGCGAAGCTCACGTGCGACAAGTCATCGGTTTCAGCAGCCGACATGGGGATGGTGGACCATTGATTACTTAACTGATGGTTGAAAGATGGGTTGACTTTTGGCAAGAGGCCCCTTGGTGAACTTGCATCAGATGAGGTCTTAAACTTTTAAGATCTTTTAAGTGAAGCACGAGGGAACTGTTCTGCAGCAATCAAGAGACTGTCACAAAATCTGCCGTTGAATAGGGAGAGCGCTGAAATGGCAAAGACATTTGCAGAGATTGTGGGGTTGGCATCATTCCCGGAAACTCTAATGGAACAACAAATGATTGCCACATTGCGGCATGTCATGCGCATCCACATCTGGGAAATCCAGCTCTTCCAGGCTGATTGTTCCAATATCCTGTGCAAAAGTGTGTCTTGATGGTGCAGCCCATGTCTCTGCAAGTAATTTAGCTAACAGACATGCAAACTGGACGAACCCCTAGCAGCCCTAGCACACCAGATCACCAGGATTGCTGGGAGCAAGAAGACTCAGCTGTAGTATCAACTGGGGGCATATCTAAACGGTCATTGCTTCTGCTTGAGCTGTCAATGCGACCCTAACAAATCGAAGCAGAATTTCTCGACAACTGCTGGTGCCAACTGTACACTAAACACCAACAACCAACAATACACCGGTAGCTGAACCAATCCATGTCTGATCAACACTTGAGGGCAGCTCAATTCATCACCGACTCCAATCTGGTCCCCCAATGTTCCAACGCTCCGGTTTTCTCCATCAAACTGGCTTTGCCTGGCAGCATCGGATTGGACACTTTGCAGCATTGTGGCGGAGAACGGAGAATAGCATAGAAGAGCTAGAAAATCTGCTTACCACAAATCCCTAAAACCCATGGACAATTGTCTCTTAGAAATGTCAAAGACCAAGACATCTAGAATCTAGACATCAACAATCATCGGGGTCAATCAATGCAGGGAGCCACCAGCCCTTCCAAGCGCCATCCGCGCTTTTGCTTCCAGGCTTCAGCGGGAAAACAGGGAGCGCAGCCGGAGCCACCACAGAGGGCTCTGAAGTTCGGATCAGTATCGGAGGCATTCCTTGACCCAGAAATGAAGATTTGTCAATATTTGTCCTGGCTTTCTATGTGAAATTAGGGAATGGGCATAGCTGCGAATGAGTGGAAAATCCTAACTTCAAGAAACATCTCAGCGGTTGTGAATTGAGCGTCTGCGCCTGCGAACGCTGCCCATTCAATGGACGCTGGCGTTCCAGCGGGACCAAAATTGCGAGAGTCGTCCGGGTGACTCTTGAGGTGACGCTGCATCAACAGCGACATGGCAAGTACATGGCGTACCAAGACTTCCTTAGACTTCCTTGATAATAAGTTTTCACCAGATTGTTTTTGTCTGATATCCATGACATGGCGAACTTTCTGGGTGCAAAAGTAAGCAAGAGCAATGCAGCAAGTGTGGCCAAGGAAGAAAGCCTGACCAACAGGGCTGCACAAATGGTCCCCAAGTGCCAAAATGCATTTGCCACCCGATGACTCAACGTCCGTCAATCACACAGAGACCGTGAGCGGAGTCTACTCTGTTGGATGACATGGGACGACAAAGGCATCCCCGGAAAGAACGGAGTCAGATGAGTCAGGGAGTTCTGGTGAGGAAATACTATGAAATGCTCTCCAGACTCCAAGGTATGAGTCAAGCCATTGGTGTAGTTTGGACCCACCAAGTTAGTTTCAGCATGCACTGTACTGAACCATGCGTTGAATCATCGCTTGACCCGTACGCATACCATCCATTGTTGGTACCATGGCGCAGACACCGGCCGAGCCGGGCGCGCGAAGAAGCGCCTTCGGTGAGTCTGGATTTCAATGACATCTGAAAAAAGGGAAAAAACATGACAACCATCTGAAATCCCAATGATTGATATCATTTTCACCATTTAACATTTTGGCATTGGAAAAACTAATCATTGGACAAACCAATGATGTTGCAGAGGGTTCAGGAAATCCTGCAGTAAGCTGGGTGCTGTAGTTTTCAAGGAGTGCTTGGTCCAAACTATAAACTATACAGGGCGGGGGGAAATATCTGTCTCTGAAACCCTAAATATGAACTATCATGAGCTAGAGCCATTGAGCGGCCTCCGCCTATTGAAACATATTGAACACCTAAGGTGAGGTGTATCAATTTGAGGGACGTCATGGGACCTTTCTTCAATTCCGTCTTCAAGCTGCCACATGGGACTCCGAAGTTAGGCGACTCGAGTGCTGTACAAAATTTTTGTGCACATGAATTAAGAATGATGTGACCCCAACTTTGCTTGAGCATGGTGAGCTCATGATACCCTAAGGCGTGGAGACAAATCATGGAGACAAATCAAGGCCATTGATAATGCAAGCCCGTCATTCCTTGCATGAAGTCTGGATATGGAAGAGTGACCAAAATCAAAACAAAGACCCCAACCCGATCATGAGTGTCTATCTGACTCAAACTCTGGAATCCCCAAACTCATACACTAGCTACTAGTTTTCCAAACCGGTCAGACCGGTCCTTCCTTTTCTTTGGATGTTGCTTCACCTGCCCAATTTCAAGGGTCACACCAAACCCAAGCGCCAGAACGGCCAGGGCGGCCAGGGCTTCAAGACTGCGGAATGGCCACCATGGAGCGGAACATGGAGCGGAGCAAGGCATTGCCCGTGTCAGCCAGCAAGGTGATGATCGAAGTCATAAAACTGCACACGTGCCTGGCGCGATCCCTCTTGCTCAAGAAAAAACATTCGTTTCTTACCAGGAATACCCAAACAGAAAAAAAATCCGGTGCAACTGGAGAATTCCGCAATGCTTAAGACACGATCTCCTACGCCTGCTGAACACCCTCAACACCAAACCCCATTGGTCCTGAAGATATCAGCTGGGATCATCTTACAGGGATGAACAAAGATGACAGCTGCTTGATATTACCCATTCGACCCTTGTGCCAACATCTTTGCTCTCATGCCGAAGCTGGTTGGTCAAAAAAAAAACCATTTCTGTTGGGTTTCAACCCCCAAGATTGGTGGAAAGTCAACATCCATCAACAAACATCATCTAAATAGGATAATTGGATATTGAAGAATTATGGGAAAATCATTGAATAATCACTACAATAATTGAATGCACCTTTTCTTCATTTTTTTCAAGCGTTTTTTCCGGCGCGAACCGAAAACGCGCCTTGGCTCCAGCACTTTACAATCGAAGCCACAGCGCTGCAGCAGCCCGTGCTGCTGCATCTGGTGGTGCAACGTGCGCAGCGTGGTCTGCAGCAGTGGCGGCTCCCAGGCACCCGTCCAGAAGAGCAGCTGGCTGCCAGGCACCTCGAAATGGCAACCCAGGCGGCAACCCGAGGGGGAAAATTCAATTCGTTTTTAAATCGATGGAAAGGGAACCTGAAAGGGAACCTGAAGGGGAACCTGAGCCACAACCTAACTAACTTTTTGGGCTTATTTTTCTGTCACCCACTCAGTGAATCATCGTGGAAAAGCTCATTGTTGATGAGTCTAATTGCTATGAAAACTATATTCTATCGTGATACTTGCTATGTAAATGAAAACACCACTGATTGTACTGGCTATGTAAAATGGAATGGATGTCACGATCTCCGCCTCCGCTAAGCTCAGGATTTTCAAGTGCTAGAACTAATGCGACCGGTCGGACCCGCGATCTGCTACATGCGTGTTCCATGTGATAGCTGGGTCACACCAGGTATCAACTGGATAGCGTCTTGCTTCCAATTTGTCACTTTGATCACACCAAACTTGCCTGTCCACAAATCATCACTAGTAATCTCACTTTTGGTGAGTGATGTTGACTTTCAATGATCATCTATACAAATCCTGGATTCTGGTGTTAATGATGTTTCCCATGTTTTCTTTGAGGTTTTCATCGGTTTTCACCTTTCCCCTGTCATCTCTGCCTGCGCCAGCAAAGCAGCCAGCGGCTCAAAGTTCTTCGCCGCGGTGCGCGCCGCAACGGCGAAGACCACGTTCTGCTTGGCGTGGTGCCTGGAATGGAGGTGACGGAGATAGGCTGAGATGCGAAGTAAAAATGGTTTCAAATTTCACACAAGAATCGAATCCACGTATGCATACACATATATGTACACAGATGTGTATATATATATATATGTAAATATATATATGTAAATATATGTAAATATATGTAAATATATGTAAATATATGTAAATATATGTACATGTATATATATATATGTATATATATATATATATTATATACATATATATCTCACCTATATAATATATAGAGGGTGGATAAGGTGGAGTCAAAACAATTTTACTTGGGTGAAACACATGCACATGAAGTCTTGAGTATTTGGCCAGTGGATTGGGACATCGTGTCTGTGTCCTGCTGTTGGTCTCTGAGGATGGCAACTTTGCAACCCAATTTGTCCTTCATTTATGCGCCAAAGTTTCCAGAAACCACTGCTTCGGATTGCTGTGGATTCACCGATAACAACATACAGAAATGCTTCAAAGGCGCTGACCTGTTTGGGATGTTACGAGCCGGATTTCCGTTTCTCTCTGATGCAAATTCCATCAAAGGATGCAAATTCCATCAGAGGAAACCGATCATCTGCACCCTGGAAATGTTAAAACCTACATATATCTGCGGAGCATATTGATTTCCAAAAGCTTCATCTACGGCATCTATGACATCCCATCTGTTGGTTGCCTGCAAAGGTCGGCCATGGCCCGGCAGTCGGCCTGGAAAATTTGGCCACGGTGACAGCTGGCAGTTCTATTTTGAGATTTCAACGATGGGTTTGGCGGCTGGTCAAATGAGTCTCTCTTGGGGTCACACCACTTTGCTATTTCACTTGGCGGTTTCCGTTGCTGACCAATCTTTGGTGCTACCCCATCATCTGGTCGACACGCCCATGTTTGTCACCACCTTCGAAGAAACAAGGCATTCCCATCATGATCAAAACAAATGAACAAGGTAAAGATTCTGGACTCTCAAAGGCCATGTTTCTTGCTGCATCCACTGGCCAACTTTTCCCATGCCCGAAGAGCTGGATGTGCTTTGCTCACCTCGTTGTAGGCCTCGGAGCCAACAGGGTTGGCCTTCCAGCCAAGGCTCAAATGGGCACCTGCCGAGCCGGAGAGGCGGGGATGGCACCCGGGAAACATCCCACGGATTACAAAGATGATTAGAAACTAGACGACGGATGGCCCGAGAGCGAAGAGAGATGTAGTGAAATATGTAAGTCAGAAGATGGTATAGCATGAAGCATAAAGAGAGAAATATATCAAGATATCTCAGAGAAAAAAGATGTATAAGGTGTGAAGATATGAAGAGATGAAGATGTAAGATGAGAAAAAAATATTGAAGATGTGAAGAGGTGAGGATGTGAAGAGAAGAAGA
>BGPT01000479.1:97414-156583 GCA_003297045.1 Symbiodinium sp. clade C Y103 | reverse complement strand
TCTTGTTGCGCACGCGCACCACGCGACCGTGGATGGCGCAGGACACACCTTGGTCGCGAGTGGTGAAGGATATCAACAGGGAGCGGATCAACTGGTGAAGACCCAAGATGAGCAGGTGGAAATTGTAATTCAACCAAATATATATAAACAATATAAACAAAAATCAAATGGGATATGTAAGTCAATATAACTCAAGAAGAATATCCAAACAAAACAAAACAAATCCTCAGTAAATGTGTGCTCCAAAGCTGACTTGGGATCTACAGAACTTGGCCAGGTGCAGCAAGCCATGGAGCCAATATGAGCCAATCATCTTTTTCGGGAACCAATCTTTTGTAAGACCTTCTGTTGTTACTAAGTCTTTGGTAAAAAAAAAACATGCATTGACTTAGTAACATTAGTTGACTCTAGACATCAACCAATCATCTGCAGTATTTTGACTCTAGACATCTCTAGACTTTTCATGGCCATTGCGGAGGACGCCTCTTAAGGCCGCGGTTTCTCCACCAAGCAACAGTAGAGCATCTTCATGTACAGTTTGGGCAACCTCACAGCAGCCCCAAAAGGAAAGCTTTCTTTGGTAGAAAAACCATGCTTCGCATCATTTTTGAATGGGAATAGTGACAATAATCATCAATAATCACCATTGGAATTGGTCGTTTTCCTAGAATGTTGCTATTCCCAAATTGATAGTCATTTCCTATAATTTTCCATCATGGTTCCCTGATTTTTTTCCTCTAATCTTCAAGTACCAAACCCCCCCAAGTGCTGGTCCTGAAATCCAGCTCTGCAGCCCAGAAACATAAAGGTCTGGTACACGCCTCAGCAATCTAACTGAGTGAGGTTCTTTCAACCAACCAAAACATAGGGATTTACCTGAAGATACCTGAAATAAGTTTGATTTACCCGGGTTTTCAGCAACAAACACTTGGAGACTTGGAGTTTGAGACACATCGAATGGAATTTAATACCCGAACAAACAAGGAACATAGTCAGTCAACCAAGCAAGACTGATATGAAACCAACAAAACCTACAAAAACTACCCTCTGGTAAACTAACATAGCTATTGAAAAATGGCCATCTATAGCTGATATACCCATTAAACATGGTGATTTTCCATAGCTATGTTGAATTACCAGAGGGTAACTAGAGTTGGGATTTCACAAACAAGAAGGGAGAGTCAACATCTGATGGCTGGTGAATATTGGTATGCGGATGAGGCTTCCAAGGGCTGTTTTCGTAGCTCTGGCCCGCATGTTTTATGGTCAATCCTCCCCAGTCTTGAAGTTCAAACTTCGATTCATGGTCAAACTGTCATTCTTGGTCAACATATGTCAGTCCAAACTCCGTGTTTCGCAACCAACATTGGGGTCATTTCGGGTCCTTCCTTTCGCAAGCAAGACACTGGCCTCCCTCAAATCTCGCTGAGACGAGGCGTCCACCATGTTTCGCACCTGGAAGCGCTTGATGGCCTTGTCCTGCGAGAAAAACGGGGGTGGAGGTTTTGGAAAACACATGTTCTAAAGCATCAAACCAGTGTTCAAAAAGTGGTGGCTCATCAAAGATAGCAATCACCAGTTTTTAAAAAATGCTGAGTTCACTCCAAGCCAACTTATGCGCTACGCATTCACCATGAGTTTCCCGATGGCTCAGATCTCAAAGATGATCCGATATCCGAAGATCTCGATCTCGGAGGCTGCGCTGCCCAAAAGATCAGCAGTCGAATAGGAACCAGCAATGGGTCCATTGCAGAAATGGCTCAGTTTGATTCAGCCATGAAAGATGCCGAATCCCATCCCATAAGAAATATACTCGTTGCTTGAAGACGCAGGCTCCCCACGTTGGCTTAGTTCATCATCCCCTATGAGCCTCATTTCCCATGTAATCAATCATCCAGAGCGGAAACTCGGATAGAAACCACCAAGAGATGAGACACGATGATGGACACTTCCCAAGCGTATTGGAACGTCATCCCACACTGAGTTACTAAAACAAACCGCCAAACATTCCCACGGCGAACTTGAAATACCCTACACGAACCTTACTTCTTAGTGGAAGATCATTCGTCTTTTTCAGCCAAACATTGATTCACCTGAAAAAAGGGGATGACCAAGTGCTATGGCTGGCCTACGTTCGAGTGCGCATGGATCATAGTAGCTGGTATAAATCTCAAGTTTCTTTCTTTTTGCGCAAAAATCATTGACCCATAGTCCCTCCAATTCATTGAAATGTACATATTTTCTGGGCTAAATCAACCAACAATCCACATCTTCGTTGGTCAAATCCTCATGTTTCTTGCTTAAAGATGTTGAAAAATCACTCAATTTCCCTTCAAGTTTAAGGCACCCCAGTTTAAGGGAAAGTGGAGTTTCACCCCATAAATATACTACAGTTGGATAGTTGCCAGTTTTAGCCGAGTGAAATTGGAGTGATTTCAACCATCTCCCAAAAACCCCTTGCTGCGTGGATCCTTGGGCACGCAGCGGCAGCAGTTGGAGCAGCGGACAATGGCCTACAGTCTCAAGGACCCGCAGTTGGACATAGATTTCTGTGTGAAATGTATAATATATGTACTGTTAGTATTACATGTATATATATATACATATTATATGTATGTAATTGTGTGTAATATTGTATATGTACCATGATAAATATATGTATATTTTACAAAATTCACAAAATGAGATACATACTAATACATACATGTATACGACGTATAAATATTGAACAATGGGGTTCAGTTTCTTTGCCCAGTTTTTCCTCAGTGGTTATGCGTGGCAGTGATCAACCCTGAAACACATCATCATTTTGGGTACCCTTCCGTCATCAAACGTGGCTGGCTGAGCTCCAGCATGCTACGCCCAAGTGACTGAATCGGACCGCCACTTTTTCGTGGTCAGAATTCATAATCTCAATGTTTGCTCTTCAAACCCACAATTGTTGTGGAACAAATCGAGTTTCTTGTTCTCACAAACAACTAGTTTTGATGATCAAACCTCAATTTGTGATACGTTTTGATGATCTCTCATGGTATCCCTCACTTTTGGACGGACATTTGACTCCGACAATTCTGCAACAAGTGACAGTGTGGCCGCGGCCGTGCTTGGAGCGGCCGTTGTTGCGTCGTTTGGATGGCATTGTGCGCGAGAGGGACGAGGCGCGGGCAACTACCGGGGGAAATTGAGCCACCTGTTGCGGTAAACGATCACTGGAAATGATCTTGAACATACCCTCTGGTGAAGTAACATAGCTATTGAAAATGGCAATTTATATTTGATTTTCGCATTAAAAATTGTGATTTTCCATAGTTATGTTAGTTTACCAGAGGGTCGTCTTGTGATACCTATGCTAGGTTTGATTGGTGATATGCTCGCTTTTGTGTTGGATATCCCGTTGATTGATCACACATTCCCCCTTCTCATTTCTAGTGGTTGACTCTCTTGAAACAATCACGAACGTGTAGACATCACGCATTTCGGTAGAGCCTTCTCTTCATTTTCCGCTGCAATCCCCTAGAAAAGTCCCCAATTCTGAGTTTGTTTTCCTTCATCTTTCCTCAACTTACGCCAGGTAGGCCCCAGGTAGCTCTCCATTTTAAGGTCAGGGCTGTATCTGCATCTCCTTGTTCCGGCTGATGTTCAGGTGGAAAATCCTGCCACCAGGGGTGCAGCTCCCAGTAACTTCATGGGGACGGACAAACATTAAATGTACTATCCAGATCTCTCCAGTATTCATATGGTTGAAAATTCCCACATTATATAATTTGTTCGATAGTCCGATTATTTTCTCAGCTTTTAAAAACCTCCATTTAGTTCAGTGATTTTCCAGCTAGCCATGTTTGATTACCAAAGGATAATCATCCGTAAGTTGTGAAAACAAACATTCAGAGTGGTAGCAATTCATGGTCAACAAGACTGGTTACTGTAGATACCTCCAACAAAAGTGTTTGGCACTATATTAATATTTTATTTAATAATATTCCTATAGAAAAGAACTAGCCTAGCCGATCAACCTACCCAACCTATGTGGAAGAAACAAAGAAAGAACCAATCAACCTGGTTTTGAAGCATTTTGGATCAGTTTGGGTTCCCCCTGAATTACTCGTCACAAGAGTGATGTTGCTGACGTCTATGTGCCATAGCCAAAAGATAGCATGTAGCTTCTGGTCATCCATGCCAGAATGGGTTTATAAATCCCAATTGACGGATTGATAACCATCCCCCAATATGGGTATACGGTATGCAATCTAACTCTTGACCATGGCACTTGGTCACTTTCTTGTGATTTCCAAGTGGTTCAAAATAATCGGTGTAATCAAAGATCCTGACGTTAGGAATTAAAAAAAATATAAACAGGATTAAATAGGTTATGTTCTACATCCAGAATGAATTACACAACAATCGCAAGATTTCAAATATCTTCTAATCTCAATGTATTTACGTGTTGCAATAACACCCATGTAACCCATGGTTTCAAATACATTCCTAAAACTCACCGGAGCTGCCCCCCGTTTTTGGTCGTCCCTGGTCGTCCCTGCTCCCTGTTAAGGGACCGCACCTATCATCCTCTGCCCAAAGGTCTTCATAGAAGGGGCTATCCTGACAGAAGACCAATCGAGACCAATAACCTCTTGGGAAATCTCTTGGGAAATCCTTTAAAGATTGATAAACATGGCTATCTTTTATTTACATCAATATCATAATATCTGCAATGCAAGTGTTTTTTCATGACTAGAATAATTAAGATTGATCATGTTGGCAGCATATTTAGATCTAAACATATTTAAAAGTATCGAAAGTGAAGTTGGCCAGTGGAAATTCCCAATTCATCCCCAAGAAATCCGTTGAAACCCAGTGGGGGTCGTCTCCAAGTGGCCCAAACTACCATCAATAGCTAGGGAGACGAGCTCGATTTATTTGTGAACATTTCTGGTTGTTTGGGGTTCCAGGTCCATGAGATCACTTTTGAACTATCAACTTCTTCGTGGAATATCTGCTAATTCAATCTAATGAATGTCTCCATCCGGTTCACGATCTGCAAGTTTGATCGTTTTGCAAGCTGGGATGGAACACAGAGAGAGAGAGAGAGAGAAAGAGGTAAAAAAGGGATAGACACAAATCCATAGCGCTTGAGTCAAAACAAGCGCGCTTAAACGCCATGCCAAACTCTAAGAACATCGGAACCCTCTCACATGTGGCGTGGAGATTCCCAATCGTTTTGTGGACATGTGCAAAAACGTTTGGCAAAGAGCATCAAATGATCCCTTCACAGACCAAACAAAGAAAACATAGTCCCAATTTAAAGTCACCAGTGTGAATAAAAGACCATGAAAGAGAAATCAAGAAGTCTTCCACTCAAGTCTCAAATGTTCTCCCCCAAAGTTCAACGAGTCGGGAAAATGGAAACAATTCACGAACCTGAGCGTTTTGGGGCTGCTTCACTCCATGAACCACCATTGAGGCTCCAAATTCTCAGGATGATCTCAGCCACCAAAAACGAAGATGTCATGAGCAATGAGTACCTCATAAGTATTCAACTTCTATAGGCCGGAAAATCTTGAACATCAAATTTCTCATGAGGACCTCCCTAAATCCCCTTTGAAATCCCCGAAAAAATGGCCAACCGCCTGCGTCTTGTAGACCCACCGCCTCAGGTGAGACGGAAAAAACTATGGAACATGTGCCATGAAAATGGGTGTAATATCATGTTTTACCCTCTGGTAAACTAACAGTTTGCTATGGAAAATCACCATGCTATTAATGGGAAAATCAACTATAAATGGCCATTATCAATAGCAATGTTAGTTTACCAGAGGGTATGCCATATTTATGCAATGGAAACAGTTCTTTCTGCTTTATTGAGTCTATCTAATGTTGTTTGATTGATGGTACTCTCAGACTCATGTTTCTGTAGCAAAGGAAATGCAAGGTAAAATGTTCAAGCAGTTTTCCAAAAGCATGTAGTTGGCTAGGGAGAATCATCCCACATGGACGTTTCGAAATCTATTCACGCGATTGAAACCAAAGACTTCAGATTTTCACGCCCGGTCTCTAGGCTGGCTGTGAGGCAAAAGAATTGCCATCATAAATCATCCCACATGGCCGTTTTTAATGGGAAAATCCACTATAAATGGCCATTTTCAATGGCTATGTTAGTTCACCAGAGGGTACTAATTCATTGCTGATCTACTTTGGGTCCCATCATCCGTGGCGAAGCATTCGAAAATCCTTCAGGGATCATCCGAGGATTTTTGTTGGGTTTCCTCCCTGCAGTTTGTTGGTTTCCACATAAAAAAAGGACCATTTGGAGGTTTCCTAATGGGGGTACCCAAATAGCTGGATGGTCTATCATGGAAAATCCCAAGCAAAAATGGATGATTTGGGGGTAGCCCTATGGATTGGAAACCTCCATTTAGGGGGGTGTTTCGTTCAATGTTAGGGCCATTTAGGGCCCTTAGGGGGATGGGATGATTTCCCGGTTCACCCTGCGCTGCCAGGTGACTCCTCCCTATCGCGCAGTGCATCCAGGAAGTTCCGGCGTGACAGGAACTTTTCCCTGAGATCATGGGAGGCTCCAGAAAACCGCCAGGAAAAATCTCTGGTAAACTAACATAACTATTGGAAACATCACCATCTTTAATGGGAAAATCCACTATAAATGGCCATTTTCAATAGCAAACTGTTAGTTTACCAGAGGGTGAGTTCTGTGGTAATTATTCACAACCATCAAAATATACGGCCAGCACTTGTGCTATGCCCGCCATTCTTTTGGGATGATTGTTGGGAACCTCATTTTTGCTGACCCTTACAGTACTTTGTGGCCTTCCCCTTTTTTGAATGGTTTAACTTGATGCCCCTCAGGTTGCTTCTTGGGAGACGTGGTTGATGACACTCTGCGGGGGTTCGGCTGTACCACAAACACTGTTTCAACACTTTTTAAATAAACCCTAAAGAAAACATATAAAAACCCTCAGAAAACCCCTAAATATACCCTAGAGAAACTTTAAATGAACCCTAAAGTGTATATAGTATATAGAAAGTACCTGGTGGGCGTAGCGCAGGTGCTGCGTGAAAATATAGTGGGACTTGACAAACTTACCAACTAGTTTTGTAGTAATTCACAACCATCAAAATATTTTGGGACTTAAGTAACGAACCAGAGTTTTTTTAAATAGTCTCAGGGACTGATGGTTGGGGATAGTGTGGGATAATCACGTGAAGTATTCAACTACAATAAACATGAACACAAGCATTATCAAACCAGCATAGTTAAGCGAATTGATAGCTTCTGACAGTCATGGTGTATGATAGATTTCTGTCGGTAGGGATGTGGGGAAGACAATCCGCCCTGGTGATAGAAATGGCTCAACAAACCTTGGACACATAGCGATAACATGTGGTACTATTTAGCAGCTGGCAACCATCAACATGTGGGACTTGAAAAAACAATGCGCTTAGTGTTGCCATAAGAATTCATTAAATTGTGGAAAAAATGCTTGATAATCAATCCGACTACTCCTCTCTCTACAGTGGCGAAATTGGAATATGTCATGTACATTTCATACGTCAGAACTCGGACATGGTGGACCTTCTTGATGGTCGCAATCCCAGAGATAAACTGAGATGTACAAACCTTTTTTGTGGGTCTAAGTTGAGGAAACTGACACTATATCAAAATATAGTATGTAAAATATAGAAATATAGTAAACATCTATAGCGTGCATTTTAAATACTGATACTATATATCCAGAAAAAGAAAGATAAAACATATCGTAAACATCTTTCTTTTTCTGGATAATGATCGAACCCATTTTTTTCGCAGGGGCAAATTATTCATGATTCCCAAATCAGCCTAATCCATCATTTACAGCGACTGCCGTTTGCTTTTGAATTGGTCCTTCGATTTTTTTGGAATGAAACAATCCAATCTGCGAGGCAATATATGCATACGATCCCACCCCCTTGAAGAATATCCCCTAACCCCAATTCAAACCCTGGTTTATTATTGATGGATCTGTTCATTTTTGGGGCCAGTTTGAGTATTTCATATCATCGTCGGCAGGTTGACCCTGGCCTTTTCCAGTGCTTCTGTTTGCCGGTCAGAGATGGTTAGTGAATAGTAAAATATGGTCGGCAAATTTCGACAAACATTTTTGATTACCCATTGTAAACATCAACCAAACTATGGAAATGACATGAAATGACTTGTTGCTTCAACTCGTTCATATTTGATGTGCAAAGCCTGTCGACTCTTGGTGGTCTTCAAGTCCGCTCGGGCCTGCGAAATTCATCTCGCGCTTTTATCCTGCAAGCAGTAAGTTGCTGCATTTTTTCGTTTTGCCCTGTGACTAATCATCAACATCTGAATATTTATCATCCGCTGCAACCAGTACCCTCTGGTAAACTAACATAACTATGGAAAATCACCATTTTTAATGGGAACTTTCACTATAAATTGCCATTTTCAATAGCTATGTTAGTTTACCAGAGGGTAGTTTCAATTTAGTTGAACTTTCTAGTAAAGATAGGCAACTGGAACATGACCTAAAGTTGCGAGAACCCACATGGGCACTGTTGAATCCGCTGAGCATCTACGACAGCACCGAGCATCTACGACACCACCACAAATGTTGTCACCGTAAATGATGGTTAGTGGGATGTGTCGTTGACCACTTTGTAGTGCTTGCCGTAGAACGTTTCTTGGGACGTCTGCGAGATCATCCGGGAGTTGGAGGGAAATGATGGTTAGTGGGCAAAACATTCCAGAATCACTAAACAAAAGCAGATTGGCGAATTAGGACATATATTGATGGACATCTTGCCGCTGGGATGATGTCATTAAAATACATCAAATATGCAACTAATTAATCGATTATATAGTATTTTCTGACTGTAAGTGGGCTGAGATAATTACTTATCTAAATTAATATCTTTGGTAATATCATGTAATATCTCAATATCTCATGATTCAAACACCATACTCCCCCAGCATCCAACGTCCTCTCGCTCTCATTGTATCCAGCGACTTTGGCGGCATGCGCTCGCGCCCTGAACATGGCGCGGAAAAATGGAGATGTTCAACATGAAATCACCAGGAAGTTTGGTGATTTAATATGAATTAATGTTCATTTGATGGGATTTGATGGTGATTCAAGAGATTTAATGGGATATATGATGGTATAATGTCTGGATCCTCTTGTGATTTAACATATATAGCTATGGTATAGATGGCCCGTTTATAGATGATTTACCCATTAAACCTGGTGATTTTTCATAGCTATCTTAAACTACCAGATGGTAACAACAATGGGAATTGAGATGAACTGAGTTTCTTTCACCAACAAAACTGGGATTGATCCAACAAACAGAGCTGGTGTTTTGCCACTAGAAAATGAACAGCTTTTCAAATCTATTGCCATTAAAAGAGCATTGATGATTAACGTTGGATTTTAGGAAGAATCCGTTTCAAATCAAATCCATGCATCGAACATCTTCCAAATGAGCTTCCAAGCCATGGCTGGCCGATAGATCAAATGGGTATAGGTCAAAAAGGTCAAAAATGGGTACCCCAAGAATTAGATGGGAGACATACTAAACATTGATAGGGCCAGAAAAATTGACTCATCCCCAAGGATTTCCATAAAAGCTTTACTGCTGTGGCTTGTGACTTCCGAAGTATCGGTCAAGACCCGGTCACTCTCCAGCAGTGTAGCCAACAATCATTCAACAAAGAATTCCATACCTGATTTGTTCGACTATTTTGATCTATGTTGGGATTCATCCCATAAATGCGAAAACCATCATTCAATGGATACAGTAAGATGTTTTTTCCAAAAACATATGGGTTTTCCTCCAGAATTCCAAACAAAAACAATTTTGGGAGCTTTGATTCTTTGATTTTCATAAATGATTGTGTACCGATTGTGCAGAGTTATAGATGGGATATAATTGATATAACATACCTGAACATACCTTGTGTATCCAAACACTTCCTTCTCAAAGGTACAAAATGGGCCCCTTTGCATCATACCCCAGTTGTACTTAGAAGGTTCTGCTGGATCCACACTTAAAATGGCATTGTATCCCATTATATACCCTCTGGTAATTTAACATAGCTATTGAAAATGGCCATTGATAGTTTAATTTCTCATTAAAAATGGTGATGTTCCATAACAATCCTCATATCAAGCACCATTTTTGATGGATACATCAACTTAGTCCCATGGTTTTTCCATGGTTTTTCTCTCGATTTATCATGGTTTTCCAATGGCTTTCCCATATGGTTTCCAGTTACCCCTCTGGTAATTGTCACGCAGAAATTGGAAATGGCCATAGAAAGTTCGTGGATTTTCCCATGTAACATGGTGGATTTTCCATAGTTATGTTAGGCAATACCAGAGGGTAAAAAGACGGCGTTTCCAACCCCCAACTTCGCATCCTCGCCTGGCATTGTGCTCACTTCGTCTCAGCAGACGGTCGCGACCTTCGTCTCGGATGGTTGGAGGCCTCGTGGCGAAAACAGATGTTGGTTGCGCATCAAAAACTGGGCGTTGAGCATCAACAATTGGATGAATTCATATTAATTCTCAAATATTATCTTACAACAAGCATCAACCAGCAACTATTTTTAAGCACCAAGAGAAGTGGATTTAGCATCGGAAATGGTGGTCGACCATGGTCACACAAAGGAATCTAAACATTATGCAAATATGGTATTGTCATGTATTGTCCAAAACTGTAGGATACTCAAAGCAAGCAATTTCAGTGAGAAAATGGGTTGTTTGAGTGCCCTATTTTCGTACAACCCACATCTAAGGGAGAAAAGCTGGTACTGTATTGGTTTAACTGTGTTCAACAACGAGTTGTTTCATTCGGTTTAGCCGCATTTTGCTGGTAAACATCGACAAATTTTCTTGCCTAAGCCTTCGTTTCAGATGCTTGTCTAAAAAAAACAGGGCATTTTGGGGTATCCAACCATATTATATCGAACTAATCTTTATCCCTAACTAACCCATTTCGCCCATGCTTTCCCCTATATCTCAATTCTTATCATCCTTTCCCGTGGAACCCACACCGCCAGATCTGAGCCAAGTACAGGAGCACCGGTACGGGCATGACGCCTGGAATTATGAAAAATCACCATTTTTCATGGGAAAATCCTATGGCCATTTTCCATAGTTATGTTAGTTCACCAGAGGGTAAATCCAGTAAATCCACTGGTTTATCATCATTTTCCTGATAAAAATCGCCACCATGGTGCTGGCTTATTTCATTGCTTTTCACTGATTTAGCTACAGAACTAGGTAACCAGGCCTTTTTCGTGGGATTTCTGTTGGTAAATATTCCGACTCGATAGAGCACATTGGCGCATCTGAAACTGGAATTGTCGCATCTGAAATTTGTCGATTGATTGAATGGACATTTGGCCATCTGATTTTTTCAGCATGAATCATTCTAATGAAGGAGAGTAATCTACAGTTTCATGCAGGTAAGTCCAAACATCTATAATCATCGTGAAGTAGATAAAAAACATATGGGATTGTCAAAGATCTTCCCAACGTAATTAGTAGGAGTTTGTATAGAATTTTCCTCATTCTATCTACTCCAGGATAACTACAATTAGAAAGTAAACCCATCTGCAGAATTGCCATCGACCCTGAGCATGTGATCAAGGAAATGTATGTGCACATCAATTCCTAAATTCAGAAAATATCGACTCTTCGAGCAAGGATCTAGAATTGGGTATCTCAGATACCCAAGGATCGCCTACAAATTTGGTGCATTGAAACCAGATTTTCCCAATCAAAACAGCAATTTGTTGCTGATAAGTCCACCAAAATTCCATGGGAACTCAGATTTCGCTGCGGAAGAGCACCTGCCGCGTTCCCGGCGCCACGTCGGTCAGGACCCGTCTCGAAGCCAAAAATTCGTTGCCGTGGCAAGGTGCAATGTGGGCAATGTGGGAATGGACTGACATATGGGGGATCTTGAAGGACAATTTACTGATTTAGTTGGAAGCACCTTTATGTTTGATATATAAACTAGTTGATAAATTTATTGACTAGACCAGACTATTTTTTGATATATTTTGTTGTAAATCATGTAAAAGTTTCCCTTGACATTGGATGCCAAAAAACGAGATCGTTTGATAGTGAAAGGACTGTGGGGTCCTTCCATAGATGTGGATGGTTGACATTCGTGCTACGATTGGACCTGAATATGTGGTTGTGTTTAGCACCTGAACCATCCAGTACTTTTGGGTCGAGTCGATAAATTGGAACAATTATATACAATTATTATATACAATCATATACAATTATATATAATTGTGTACAAGTTTATATAATTATATATAGTTATATACAATTGTATACAACTATATATATATATAATCAATTATAATCATATATATATATACATAATCATATTGAATGGTTGTTATTTCATAAAATGACAATAGTAACAATAGTGAAAACTTGATATCAGTAATAATAGAAATAAAAATTCATACAGTATCATTCATGCCTTTTGGGCCGCATGCTTTTGTCTGTTGAAAACCTTCACCTCAGATGATGCTACGTGTATGTCTCTCACATGTACTAGTACAGTACTTCCCATACCCTTCTCTTTGACTTCTCCAAGCAAAATACATCTGATCCCTGAACATGGTAATTGAAAGTAGGGAATGCAAAATCCAATTGTTTCCCAGCATTTCCGCGATTAAGAATTACCATTGTTTGATAAACCCAAATGAGCAGTGTTCAAAACCCGGTCACTCATAAAATACTGGCTGATTAAGACCGGGAATCCCGGTTCGTAGACTATGACAACCCCCAATTGATACAAAGGGATCTAAAGGGAAAGCTTAAAACCTCCGAACTAATCATCAACCTCAACCAATATGGGTGTCTTGCAGCATTTCTTCGAAATACTTCAACTTGTTCAAAGATCACCCTGCATGTCGCGCAGGTTTTTCTGCGGAAAAAAGCTCATCAGCTCCCATCAGAAATCACGTCCAAACGCATCTTGGAAGGCACTTTGCCTCGGTGTCACCGAGGGGATTGAAAGTTTCATCTGCAAGTTGGCCAGAAGAGATGCATCCCCACCCCCTATTTCTGATGATGACTAAACCGTTTCAACCATTAAACCCCACATTTTGTTCTGTAAGCATCATTACTCAGATGGGCCATAGAGTGAATTAACTAAGTAGTTTGTAAATTGATTATAGTTGTTTTTTGTGGTTTATAACCCACTTACAAACTAGTTATCTAATCCCATGGCCCATCTAAGTAGGTGAAATCCCATTAAATCACCATATATCACAATTTTTGATGGTTAAATCAAATCCCTACAATTGATAGTTAAATCCCATTAAATCACTATTATTGAGCTGCTTCAACTTCCCCAGCACTTTGCGGAAGCGCCAAGGCACAGGGGTACTGCGCATCCGAACAGCACAGGCGTTGCGCCTTGTCGGCACCATTCTCCACCGGAGCTTGGACCTGGGACCGCAGTCAGCTGGGACCTACATGGTTGGCCACCAAAAAAGAAGGAAATTGGTGTATAGTAGTTACCCTCCAGTAAACTAACATAGCCATTGAAAATTGTCATTTATACTTGATTTTCCCATTCAAAAAAATGCGATTTCCCATAGCTATGTTAGTTTACCAGAGGGTAAGCTATAGATCAACGGCCATTTCAGCTACCCAAATTGGAGGTGCCTAACATCTAATATATATCATCTAATCCATGTATTTCAGGCCTATGCAGGGCAATGTAAAGGGATATATGCCGCCAAAACATGGTTTTGTGTGGTAGAGTGAGGTTTGGGAGATGAACTGGGGATGTAATGGGACAAAATATCAATGTCCTTTTTGGGACAAAGAAAGAGGGGTCGGTCAATGGTATACCATGGTATACCATTTCCAATCATTTACCAATTGATTGTGAAAGGAAATAACCACCTCTATTTTTCAACCAACCAATGGGGAAAGGGGATAACCCCTCAAATTCTTGATCTGGTAAATTGTTGATCATCCTGATGGAAGGAACATGATAATTCGGTTCCAAATAGCCAGATTTTGTGATTTTTCCCCTTATCAAAGGCATATTTGCTTTCTTAACCCATAGTAGACCCACACCAATTGCATCTCTTCACCGGTTGATTGGATGGGGATCCCTATAACGTTAGGTGCCGATTAGTGTCATGGGGTTCTATTGTAAGAACGTTTCTCAAAATAATTCAGCAACCTGAAATTGAGGGGGTGGGGCTCGTGTGCAAAGGTTTTTCTCAGACCCATTTTTTTCAGGAGGAAAAAAACAGAGCCAAGAAACAACTATGATTGTTGTAGGTCCAGTCCCTTCTTGGGGTATTTTTTAAATAATGTTAAAAACCTTTGCCCACTTTTCATCTTGTTGTCTCTGCTGTATCTTGATCACCCCACTCATCTTGAATCTTCAAAATTTCGATTTCCCCAAGGAACCAAATTCCTTATTAAAACACATGAAAAAACAGCACCCAAACAACTTTTGAAAGGGGTAGCCCATGAGTGACTCAGATCCTCAATAATGGAATTGTTTGGATTGTACTCTTTTGTGCTCAGATTTTTTTGTGGACAAAAACGAAAACAACACGTTTTTTAAAACACCTTTCTTTGGGCAAAGCTGTTGCAATGGCTTTAGAAAGGAATTGCTATGGAATTTCAAAGTGATTTGTATGACATTTCTACAAGAATTCTGTGGGGTTTCTGATTTCTATGCAATCTCTGTAGGACTTCTATGAGATTCCTAAGCGGACTCTATGCAATGTCTATGGGACTTCTATGAGATTCCTAAATGGATTCAATGCAATTTCTATAGGACTTCTATGAAAATTCAAAGGGATTTGTGTGATATTGCTAGAGGTTTTGAACATAATTTCTGTGGGATTTCTATGATATTTGAAAGGGATTTCAATGGGATTTCGATGTGATTTCTATTGTATTTCTATGTATTTCTATGCGATTTCTTTCTCAACGATTTCCATGGGAATTCTAAGGGATTTCTGTGTTATTCTACAAGAGTTCTATGTTTTTGTGTGGGGATTTCTATGATGTGTCTAAGGGATTTTATGGATTTTCTTATGGGAAAATCAATTCAAAGTATAAAGATGGTTCTGACTTGAAATCCTTGCTCATCCTTAGATTTCTTTTGATAATAAAAGGAAAATTAATTGAAAGTAAGCTGATCTGAATTGAAATCCTTACTTATTGGTTTTCCTGAGGTTGAAAGGAACATCAAATAAAATAATTACTTTTCTTCGAGTGATCCCCACCATGAGACTTTATTTGGCATATAGTGTGATACAGATTTTGACATTCTTTCTGGCAAAACTTTCTGGCAGGGAAGAGGAGGAGAGGACAACTCTGATGAAATCTAGAGACCTCCTATCTCTAGATTTCATCAGAGTTGTCCTCTCCTCCTCTTCCTCTTGGCATTCTATCTGGCATTTTCTCTGACATATGCTCTGACATTCTATCTGACATATGTTCTGACATTCTATTTGACATTCTATCTGACATTCTTTCTGGCATTCTTTTTGGCATTCTATCTGACATTCTTTCTATCATTCTTTCTGGCATTCTATCTGGCATTCTATCTGGCATTCTTTCTGGCATTCTATCTGACATTCTTTCTGGCATTCTATCTGGCATTCTGTCTGGCATGTATTCTGACATTCTGTCTGACATTCTTTCTGGCAGTCTATCTGACATTCTATCTGACATTCTTTCTGGCATTCTATCTGCCATTCTATCTGGCATTCTTTCTGGCATCTGGCATTCTATCTGGCATTCTATCTGGCATTCTTTCCGGCATTCTATCTGGCATTCTTTCTGGCATGTATTCTGGCATTCTATCTGGCATTCTATCTGGCATTCTATCTGGCATTCTATCTGGCATTCTTTCTGGCATACTATCTGGCATTCTATCTGGCATTCTTTCTGGCATTCTATCTGACATTCTATCTGGCATGCTATCTGACATGCTTTCTGGCATTCTATCTGGCATTCTTTCTGGCATTCTATCTGACATTCTATCTGGCATCTAGTCTGGCACTCTTTCTGACATTCTTTCTGACATTCTTTCTGGCATTCTATCTGGCATTCTTTCTGGCATTCTATCTGACATNCTTTCTGACATTCTTTCTGACATTCTTTCTGGCATTCTATCTGGCATTCTTTCTGGCATTCTATCTGACATTCTTTCTGGCATTCTATCTGGCATTCTATCTGGCATTCTATCTGGCATTCTATCTGGCATTCTTTCTGGCAGTCTATCTGGCATTCTTTCTGGCAGTCTATCTGGCATTCTTTCTGGCATTCTATCTGACATTCTTTCTGGCATTCTATCTGGCATTCTTTCTGGCATTCTATCTGGCATTCTATCTGCCATTCTATCTGGCATTCTTTCTGGCATCTGGCATTCTTTCTGGCATTCTATCTGGCATTCTTTCTGGCATTCTATCTGGCATTCTATCTGGCATTCTATCTGGCATTCTTTCTGGCATTCTATCNTCTGGCATTCTATCTGACATTCTATCTGGCCTTGAGGTCCGGCAGTGCCCACTGGGATCGGGAGCTCGCCGTTGAGGTCCGGCAGTGCCCACTGGGATCGGGAGCTCGCGGTTGAGATCTGGAGCTGGCAGCTGAGGTCCGGCAGTGCCCACTGAGATCTGGAGCTGGCAGATGGAGTCCGGCAGCGCCTGCTGCGATCTGGAGCTGGCGAGGAGACAGCGGGAGGCGGCGGGAGGTTGTCCACCCCCCTGCCCCGCCCCCCCGCACCCCCTCCGCGCAGCTGTGATAAAATCTAGTAACCCTCACCTGGCAGGTGGGGAATTAAAAGTAGATTGACGTCATTTGAGACCCTTGCTAATCCTTAGATTTCTTTACGGTGTAAAAGGAAAATCAATTGAAAGTAGATTGGTATAAATATAAATTGAAACCCTTGCTTTCCCTTAGATTTCATCTAGGTTGTAAAGGAAAATCAATTGAAAGTAAATTGAGATGAATTGAAATCCTCCCTAATCCTTAGATTTCTTTTAGGGCAGAAAGAAAAAGAATTGAAAGTAGATTGATACGAATTGAAATCCCTAGTTATCCTTAGATTTCGTTTAGGTTCTAAAGGAAAATAGACAAAAAGTAGATGGATATGAATTGCAATCCTTACTTATCCTTTGATTTTTTTGGGTTCTGAGGGGAGATGGATCCTTTGATTGTTTAGGCTTCTAAAGGAGAATCAATATTTACAGTAGATTCAAATGAATTGCAACCCTTTCTTGTCCTTAGATTTCATTTCAGTTTTAAAGGAGAATCAATCGAAAGTAGATTCAAATGAATTGACATCCTTACTAATCCAGATTTTAGTTTAAGGTTTCTCAGGAATATCAAATGAAAGTAGATTGGCATCAACTAAAACCCTCACTTAAGTTGATCATCCTGAGATCCCCAGACTTGGTCCTGATTTTTCGTGATTTGTTTGAGTGGGGGGCCCTAACATGATGTGCCTCTCTTTGCAGGGCTGAATGCTAGTACATTTGTTGGTACTTAGTATTTGCGAATCCCCGGACATAAAGGAATTCGATTGAACCCACTGGTGAGGGTCCAAGATGAGGATGTGGGGGAAAAAGATTCACCTGAAACAATTCCAATTCAGCAGCTAGGACATTTTCATTTGAGCACAGACATGCGCCTAGATGATCTAGATGTACAAAAACTGATCTTGGACTCTGGAGCTATCACCCCCTTGGTTTGGATCGCCCCAGGTCACCACAGTTCCTTCTGCCAAGATTGCAGCAAAAGCACCGCTTGTACCACAAATCTGCTGGACGTTCCTCAGCTGATGTTGGACAGTGGAGCTGTCACCACCATAGTCTGGTCTGCCCCAGGTCACCACAGTTCCTTCTGCCAAGATTGCAGCAAAAGCACCGAATGTACCACAAATCTGCTGGACGTTCCTCAGCTGATGTTGGACTCTGGAGCTGTCTCCACCATGGTCTGGTCTGCCCCAGGTCACCACAGTTCCATCCGCCAAGTGGGCAGCAAAAGCACCGTTTGTACTACCACAAATCTGCTGGACGTTCCTCAGCTGATGTTGGACTCTGGAGCTGTCACCACCATGGTCTGGTCTGCCCCAGGTCACCACAGTTCCTTCTGCCAAGATTGCCGCAAAAGCACCATCTGTACCATAAATCTGCTGCACATTTCTCAGCTGATGTTGGACATTGGAACTGTCACCACCATTGTCTCGAAGGCCCCAGGTCACCACAGTTCCATCCGCCAAGAGGGCAGCAAAAGCATCGAGTGTGCTAGAAATCTGCTGGACGTTCCTCAGCTGATGTTGGACTCCGGAGCTGTCACCACCATAGCCTGGATGGCCCCAGGTCACCACAGTTCCATCCGCCAAGAGGGCAGCAAAAGCTTCGTCGGCGCCACAAATCTGCTGGACATTTCTCAGCTGATCTTGGACTCTGGAGCTGTCACCACCGCAGCTTGGACTGCCCCAGGTCACCACAGTTCCTTCTGCCGAGACTGCAGCAAAAGCTTCATGTGTGCGAGTAATCTGCTGGACATTTCTCAGCTGATCTTGGACTGTGGAGCTGTCCCCACCGCACTCCGTTTTGCCCCAGGTCACCACAGTTCCTTCTGCCAAGACCGCAGCAAAAGCACCGTATGTGCCACAAATCTGCTGAACATTCTTGAGATGAGCCTGGATTCCGGAGCTATCACCGCCAGAGTCTCCTGAGCCCCAAGTGATAACCCTGTCAGTTCCAACACACCACAAAGCAAACGCTTCAAATGTTGCAGCTATCTTTGGCTTCTGTGCAACAGCTGTAAGGCGGTCTCCATTTTGAAGCCCGGAAAGTTGCAGAGAGTCTGCTGGATCCAAAAGACGTCCATCAGCTTTAGCAAGTCTCAGGAAACCTCGCCCCAACGACTGTTGCGCAGCAATTTTCAAGTCAGCAATGGTGCCACACTCTGAGATCGAAATGGTTTCAGACCGTCCACTTGGCAAGGAGACCGCAAGATCGATGAAACTGTCTGCCACCTGACCGCTCACGGCTTTGCGCTTCATGGCACTTCTGCAAAGCTGTAGCTGAACAATTCTAAAGTTGGAAAAGGGCAGAATTAAAAATATGTGGGCTCTAAGTTCCACTGTGTATTTTGAGAAATCGGCGTGTTTGGCTACGATCCTTTTTTCATAATTATAGAATCTGTATGCCCATGGATTCAATTCTTACTTTCCTGTTGCAACCATCAAAGCGAATGCTGGCCTTGGAATTTTCCGCCACGGCTGGTTGCTCCCAATCATGATCACTAAATCTATTTGACTGACAAACAGGCAGTGTCGTCTCGCTGCTGTTCCCAAGAGTAGGGTTAGTTGCCTGTAATGGATTGCAAACTCTGAAGACTTGAGCCTCAGGCCCCAAGCAATGTGATTTGTGACTGCCACAGGCTATCACACTCCAACCGAGGCACAGCAAAAGTTCAACAAAATCCCAAGCTTTTTTAAGCCACCCTCCGGACATGAGTTTGTCCAAGAATATGGATACCTCGAACATGTGATAACAAAACAACAACCATCAACGATGGGGTATCTTGTTTTCATACAAAGCCAAATGGTTTAATTTCAGATTTGGCTTTGTCTCACAGGTATCCCAAATTCTCTGATAGGGTGCCCCAAATGTCAAACCCTCTAGCAATCAACCACCTTGAGGCCGATCCCTGGTGGTTGTCTTGAGCAGTGTTCAAACACCTTCTGTCATTGGTGACTTGTATGGCTTGGTTAAGAACGGGATTCCCATGATGATCATCCCCACTACAAACTCCATATTCATCAACCAACGGGGTTCTTGAACATTGCTCATTTCGCTATTTTGAAAATTACATATATCCACCAACAAATCCGGAGTTTCGCATGATCAAAAACTCAAGATCTCACAGGGAAGAGTAGTGGAGTAATTGGACTTCGGTGAACCTTCGGAACCAAATCCTACAAGTATTGGCAGAGTATGATGCGGCTGTTTCACTTTGCCAATCACTTGCACTTTGCAAATCTTCCAATTTCATCCGCAGGTTCTGAAGGCCATGTCTTCAGGGCCGAGAAACACAGCGCAGCAGCTCAACTTCATATCGTAAGCCCTCCTTCAGAGGAATCGGTAGACGCCTAGACCGAGATCAGCGCTGGGATCGCCCCGGAACCGTGGTGTCTTTCCCAAAAAATCACTGTTTCGTAGTTGGTTCCATGTTGCATCCATACAGCAACACTCTCCATAAGACATGTTAGTACAGTAGAACTTCTGGAAACACAGATTTGACATGTAGTTACTCGAGTTTGGATGGTTTACTCTCTATGCTGTGGTGAAAAAAGCCTGAAAACTGACATGGTCGAAACTGGGTAAACTGGGCAGTTGTCATGAACATGAATCACCAAGGTTTTGGGGCATTGCTCAATCAAGTGCTGTCGTGTAACTTTATCTGCCAGATCCCTTGCGGGGTCATCTTCACCGTGGTCATATCATCTGAGGTGAAAAGGATCGACTGGTGAGTCCATGGAGTTCATTCAGCGTGATCCCCAATGGACTCAGAAATTACATAAGGGTCAAAATCAAATAAATGTTGCAATTAACATAATTAACTCAGAGAAAATTCACATTAGATGCCCAATTTTTTGATCCGTGACCTAGGGTGTCATCAAGCTCAGTGGCTTCAACGATCGTTTGATCAATATTAATCAGAATATGAACACACGCGGTTGAATTTCAATCACCACTACATATCAAATAGTGTTTTTGGATGTTTTTGGATGATTATCCCACTACAATATTCCAAATAGACACATGCTTTTTTTGGGGATAATCCAATCTATTCCATAATATCCCACTATCATTTTTCACGGATTGAACCGTCCCCATTTGAACCAGATGTCCCGTCTCCGAGGACTCCGAGGTTGCGGCAAGGGAAACTTCACGCCGGCACGGGCCAGGCCGTTGGGATATCCCATGTAGGAGGGAACCTGATGGCTTGGGGCTGAAAAATGGAGGGCTTTGGCCCCTTGTCAAAGGCAAAAAACGTCAACAAAAAAACAAACAAAGACGTCAAACATGGGTGTTTTGATGTGTCTTGTGTTGGGATTTCTAGATGGATGAGTGAAAAGCGAGCATCTTGTGGATTTGGCAAAAAAATGGGAAGAACATGCGAGATTATCTTGAAACTAAGAGGATTCAAGCGGCAAAAGCAGGACCTGATTGCAGGACATGGCGATTCACCTAGCCCAAAAACGGCTGTATCTCCAGCTCCCCTTGGAAAACCTACGTTGAACCCGACAGCCAGCACCGCCGTCTGGGTGAGCAAACATGTCATCATGTCATGGCTATCCCATGTGGAAACTGGTCTGAAAGTAAGGTACCCACAAATCCACTGGTTGATCATCATTTTGTTCCAGGCAAAAGGTGTAAAAACATGTGTAACAATGGTCATCAGTTTTCCCAATCACCTTTTACCACATGGGTTTGAATGTTTCAGCACCCGCAGGACAAAGAGGCTCTGAAGGATCACTTGACCGCATGTTTGAGCGACTTCCAAACAAAGTATACCTAACACCAACCACGCAAATTGTGTAGGGGTCAAAATTAAATTGGGGTGCCAATGGCCACTCCTAAAATTATTTGCCAGACTTTTTGGATCTTTTTGGAGGTATCTTCATCTTTTTGATTGATCCTCAACTATCTGTTTTTGTAACCTCACAGAATTTGTCAACCTGTCGAAAGCCAAGCATTTCTGGGCAAATTATCACAGAAATAAACCCCTGCTATCATCTGCTATGCATTTTTTGGGGGTATCGTTATAAGTTATAACCATCATCCATGGGATTTGGTCCGCGGTTTGATTTTCCATGTTTTTCTAGAAACGACAACTTGCCAGTGAGGTCGCCATAGATCATACCAGATCATGGGCTGTTGTGGGCTATCTCATGATATCCCAATGATATCACCACAATTTGGATGGTATGGTATGGTATATCCCAAATCCCATTATGAAAGTCTATAATATTTCAATTTGTTGCTTAGAATAACATCCCATTGTAGATGGCAACATCCCATTTTAGATGATCATATCCTCATTGTCGTTGGTTAAATCAACATTATCCAAATCCCATGATATCTCCCATGATAACCCTTTTGACTCGAATCTATGTTTTACCGTTACATCCTCTACGTCCCATGTCACAAAAAAACACATAAAGTCACTTTTAAAATTGCACAAAGTCACTTAAAATCGCACAAAGTCACTTAAAATCGCACAAAGCTACCTAAAATCTTTAATTTATTTCTTTGACGGCTATAAAATCACCACAATCACCTCATGCTTTACATTCACCAGATCGCCAAGTCGCGTCAACGTCCCCATCTCCCGCCCTGGGGCCTGCACCGCACGGATGGAGCCCAGTTTCATGGTCGCCAGGGCCTCCTCCAATCCTTGCGTCACACCCTGCAGATCCGGGCTGGCCCCCGTAGATAGCAAAGTTGGTGAACACAACTTGGTTATGGTGGATATAACCGATAACCGATACCTAGGGGGCCGACCTAGTAGAATGTTAGCTGATTGCTGTAAAGTGGTAAAACAGACACGTAGTCCCACTGTTAGAGTTGATTTGGTTACACCTCCTTAACATCCAGGAAAAGTATATATATATATATAGTTATGTTAGTTGTGTTTGTTGGTTTTGTTTTATAAGGTGGCTCCACTCTTCCAAGTTGGTTTCTAAACCCCGCCAGAAATCATGGTTGCTGTAGTTCTTTGCAGCAACTTACCGATCGTTCGGAGGGCCCAGATTGTCGATGATATCACCAAGAAAAAAAGGTGGAGATCCTCGGGGATCAGCCATTGATCGTTTGTCATGGATATTATACCCTCTGGTAAACTAACATAGCTATTGAAAATGGCCATTTATAGTTGATTTTCCCATTAAAATGGTGATTTCCCATAGTTATGTTAGTTTACCAGAGGGTATATATTAGGGATCAAATGGCATTTGTCTGAAAATAGGGGATACCGGGATATCCACAAATAGCCACTTTAGTGGAGAAGATGATGATAATCCATTGCATTTGGGGGTATCCTATGTTTAGATAATCCCATATACCCAGCAACATGATATTGAACTAATCAAGTGGGGGACAACACTGACCATATGGATACAATGGGATTTTTTTTGATAGAACTGGCCATATGGGGATTCAGCAACACTTTAGGGTTTACAATGGAATATGCTTTATGATAATATGAAAATAACCAACTTGATATATCTTGATATGATCTTTGGGTGTTTCCAAAAATGCGGCCACAAAAGGGCAACGCTGTAAATAATGATGATTAACAGTTTTATTTGGCTATACCCAAAGTTTTTTTGAAATTTCAAACCTAAACATAAGAATATCAGCAGTATCATGTGGTATACCTGTTGCCCTGAAACTTCAAGGTGTGATGCTGGTTGAATATGCGGTGGGTGATACCCCCGACAGTTGGCATTGGACAGCGAAGCATTGACGGGAACAACTTAGAAAGGAAAATGATGTTTGGTGGGTAAATCATCAAAGCAATTTGCCATCTGTACCATAGCTATGTTAAATTACCAGAGGGTACTGCATACAGGGCCCAGTACATACATACTGCCGGGCTCATTGTGTCTCTCTTGGATTCTATTGCTGGGTTTTTTCTTGCCCACAACGTCAGCTTTCGTCGTACAGACTTCGTACAGTAAGGGAGTTTGGATGCACGAAAATGACGATCTTTGATGCAAAACATGGATATCCAGTACAAAACATGGATCCGGTCAACATCTTCGCTTCTAAGGCGCAACATACAACAAATATTGCATCGAGGATGCAAGATCCTTGGCCGAGAAAGTTCGACTCATACCTTCATATTCGTATCCGTTTGGTTTGAACAAAAAAACATGACCCAGTGCGTCAAAACCTTGAAGGAACAACTGACACATATATAATATATAAAGATATACAAAACTATATAAACATGTTTTACAAAAACTAATCTACATATTTTCCATATGTAGAAACATAGTATGCTTGGGTTTCCACAAAAACAGGACGACCCGGCGAGGCAATACCCGTCAGCGCCTGCGGCATGGTCCCGAGGTAAAAGATCAAGGGAGCGCCGTCGTCGTAGGTGTTGATGAAGACGGGGTCGTCTTTCTCCATCAAATATCCTCCGGGCTCATCCTCTATAAATGGAGGTTTCTAGATGGGAAAATCCTCTATAAATGGGATATTCCATTAATATCCTCTGGTAAACTAACAGTTTGCTATTAAAAATGGCCATTGAAATAGTGGATTTTCCCATGAATAGCATGGTGATTTTCCATAGTTATGTTAGGCAATACCAGAGGCTATCCTCCGGGCTCATCCGTGGCAAGGGAAAATTCAAATGGATGTGTCGATCCATTGGATTGGTTTAAGGGAAAATCTACAGGAAACCATGGATTTTCCCATGAAATATAGGGGTTTCCTGTAAATTTTCCCATTAACCAATCCATTGAAACTGGGATTCCACCAACAAAACTTGGGCATTTACCAAACAAAAAAGGTAATTTGATCAACATCGAAGAGTTGACTCCACCAAGACGCCTGAAGACTTGAGTGATCAAATATCTGTGCAACTGGAGGTTTGCAGGGAGTCATGGGTACCATAGCCCACCTTAACATAATGTTAAATACATTCAAATACCTATCTCCTTTAGAGTTGCTATTTGATGCTATTTCTAGAATGGTATACCCATGTATACCCCGTTCTCAGACACACCCAAATCACTACCCAAAGCCAAAGGATTTCAGCGGTTTGGGTCTGCAGAACAAGAGAAAAAACACATTCAAATGCAGATAAACACAGCTTGTCATTTCCAAATTCAAGAAGGTAGGTGAACACCCAAACAAAAAAAATGGGCTCGTTTGAGACTAGGTACCCCCAAATTTCATGGCTGGCTATTGTTTTCTCTACTAGATTAACCATTTTGGATCATTTTGTGGTATACCAGGGCATACCGCATAAAAAAAATCCAACTCTAGCATTGATGTTTTGGATGGTTGCCAATGCACCATGCTTTGACCTACCCCATCCCCGGGTCCATCCGGGCCCCATGTGCTTGAAATATTCCAAAGGCGCTGCATTCTGAGATATCCGAGTGATATCCTGGTTGGAATGTGTCCAACATGTTTCATTGTTTCAATTAGTTATTATGCTTGCTGCCTATCAAGATCCGTTTACTTGGTTGATATATTCCCCCGAGTGTTTCTATTTCCATCAGCTGTTGGTCGATGTTCTTCGTCTGTTCAGCTAGGATGGTCTGGGTGTCTTTAAGCAACGTTTTGGTGTACCCACAGGTACCCCAACAATTGGTTTCCCAATTATTAAACATGGCAAATTTTGGATCATGTTGCCTTCCCCTTTAGGAAATGGCCAACTTGTATCGAACTCGTTGATCTACATACCTCTCTTCTCGATTTTAAAGAACCCCATGGTCAGTTGCTTACTATGTTCACGTGTGTGGGTTGAAACATTGTAAACCTCGAATATTCACCAACACAAGTAAAGATATTACCCAAGGTCATGGCAAATGTTTTCAAAAGTTAGCCTTTCGCAACCGGGCTTTGAACCACCACGAATGTTTTCAATTTCCCCAACGCTTCGGTTTTCGCCGTCCTTTCACATGCGCCAGCACCATATCTCCCATCTGCGGCACCTGGCTTTGGACCACCAAAAATGGGGTATTCCCGCACTACGCATCGGGAAAATGAGGTGTCACTAATTTCTCTATGTTTTAATCCATTGGAATTGGGGATATATCCTATTTTTCAGACAAACCCATATGAAGGTTGTACTTGGAAAAAGAAAACACAAGATTAGACAACAGAGAAAAATGCTAGGCACAAATACGTGATAATTATAGAACGGCATATAACGGCAATGAATTTATCAGCATCCTTCACCATCAAATGAGACAAACAAAGATTGTATGCAAGCGGAAAGCAACCAGAAGAAAATTTACTGGCAAAAATAAAGGTTCCGTCAGCCAACATGGGGGGGAACATGGGGGAACCAACAAAAATGAAGGTAATGGAGTCTAAACCAAAAACAATATGTTTCACGAATATGATCCGTCAGAATGCGGGTAGACACAGCGTGCAGTATTTCAATTGCAAACAGTTCACAACATTAAATCATATTGTTTGGTACATTGGGTAACAATAACATGTAAGGAAACATGATGAGAAATCCAGCAATCCGACATGTATAATAATGGTTCATTTCTCATCAATGCTTGGTGGAAAACCTATGTGACTATGTGGTTCCCTAGGAACTGATCGACTGATCGACTGGGTGGATTCTCTAAATGTTAATTACTTTGCTAAGTGGTCACCAGAAACTTGAGGTATGACGCGTAGCACTCGCTATTAGGGCTGAAATGGATTGAAATAGCGTATCTGCTTCTATAAAGCGAAGTCAAGAATGGTGAAGCAAACTTTTCAGGGTGTAAATCTAAAGCTCCGTTTAGCCAGTGCCATGTTTACTGGAACCCAAAGGCGTTTTTTGACCCCCAACATCTTGGCAAATTGAAGCAACTCACAATCTGTCAACAATTCCGAAAGTATGAATAAACAGCGATGAACACCATTTAAAACTTTAAAGTATAACAACTACATGAAGCAACTGAAATCACCGAAAACAGTGATGCCATTCTACCATTGCACCACGCCACCACCAGGTGCCATTGGTTGCACCTCGCCCCCACCGGTACGAAGGTCCACGTATTGAACGCCCGACGCCAACTTCACCACCTGTGGTGCAAGGGATCCGACCAAAGGCTGACCCTCTGGTCATGGAATAGTTTGCCATGGAATGCTATGGAAAAATGGATGAACATGGCGCGCGAAAGCAAATTATTAAACATTGGCCTACCTATGTGTTTGCAGTATACAGTATACCTATTAAAACGGGTTGGTTTCCATAGCAAACTGTAAATGAGTACCAAAGGAACCCTCCAGTACAATCCCCAATCTGACGAGCTAAATAAAGGAACATCACCACCCTCCACTCATGTCTCATCTTATATGAGGCGGGGAAGTTTCAAGTTTCAGGTTTGACTATCGGAAGGTACATATGTTTCTTTCCCAAACAACACATTTCTTCATTGGGAAATGTCACTGCCCGGTCTGCGGGGAGATGCATCATGAAAATCGTCCGCAAAACTGAAGATACGCGATGAAAAATACTCATCCATCATGCCACCGCCTGGATGGATGGCACCCGGACACCATTGACACCATGGTCTTCTGAAATGCTTCACCAGGTCCGTATACTGTCTACCCTCTGGTAAACTAACAGTTTGCTATTGAAAATGACCATAGAAATAGTGGATTTTCCCATTAAACATGGTGATTTTCCATAGCTATGTTAGTTTACCAGAGGGTATCCGACTATTGTGTAGAAGAATCCCATAGCCAGAACTATCCCGAGTGAATGGCCCTGCCCTGAAGATCTTTGAGTCCCCACAAACAAATGGCTTCTGGGGGATGTTTGATACTATGGGGAAGGGATTAGACATGAATCAACCACGTAGACCATATTGTGGCTAATTGAAACTGATCATCATGACATGCAAACTTATGCTAACAATGTGACTGTCTCTTTCTCCTTTCCGAATCAACGTGCTCTTTTTTAGCCTACTGAAATCCAATACGGCTATTGGTCAGACTCGCAGCTGCACCACAATGTCACCATCGTGAAGCAAACAAACATGACAATAAAATATTGTACATGGACTTTTCTTGGCGAAACATGTACGCCAGGAGGTATACCTTTTCGCTAGTCATCTGTCAAAATCGACCTCCTCCCTCATGGTTGGATCCCTTCGTTGAAGGTGGCGAAGAATCCTGAAACGCAAGCCATTAAATGTGTGCATGCAAGGTAGTTGGCAGTGCTCTGCATAGGCCTTCATTGCTTCGTAGATCTCTTCAAGTGAGTACACAGAATCACTTGCTCTAGGAAGGACATTTACTCCTTTCAATTCCTGTACCAAAGATTTCATGGTGCCATTTTGGTTCTTTTGCATCTGCCGTGTTCCTGTAGATTTTGACGATAGGAATGCAGCACGAAGTTTCTCATCAACGTCAATGCTCTTTTCATCAGGATCAGGCAACATGCCCATCTTCCTCAACCTGCTCTTGTTTTCGGATAGATTGACAAATACAAACATGGCGTCAGAAAAGTCTGCATTCAACTCATTATCCAGGAAACCGAGCTTCGTCAGAGCTTCAGCCGTCAACTCCAGTGGATCTTTCAAAATGAAAGGGCCACCACCCTCAAAAACCGCCCTTCCCGGCGAAGTGCCATAATTCGTTGGGCGTGATGTTGGTTTTGGCTTCGTAATGGGAAGCAAAAAAGTAAAGTTGTCAGTGTTACGTTCCCAAGACTTGTTGCCAGCACATTGGTTGACAAGGTCATGCACACCTGCAACTGACGCCTTGTGTGGGAAGACTGTGAGTGATCCCAGCTGATTTGCAAAGCAAAATTTGGCACACTCGTGGTGAAGAAAACCACCTGCCACTGAAACTCATGAGAGATTTGCAGAGATGAACTTCTTGTCTGTACAAATCTCTCATGAGTTTCATGACAGGCTCGTGTTTCACATGCGTATGGAGGGACTTGGAAATTATCCAATTTGATCCGGTCCCATCTCGATGAAGTATAAAACTTTCGAAGGCCACGCAACAATTCTGAAAAACCTCCACAGCTGCACCAAATTGTAAGCTGAAATGGATTGAAATGGTGCCAAATTTGCTTGCTTCAACCAGCACCTTGATGCAGGTCCCCATGCCCTGCAGCTTCGAAATTGGCGCGACAAAATCAGTATCTCCTGTCAGCAAGGCCAAGCCATCAACGTCTGAAAGCCTTGACAGGTCTTGCATCGCATGTACAATGGCTTCATCAGTGGGTTCACGTCCAATTTCAACTGAACGGCGGTGAACAGTTTGAACTCTGATACCCGGTTCTCTCATAAACCCTGCCCACATCTTGTTCTGAAGCCTCCCAGGCTCAAAGAGAGTCGTACGAACCCAGTTTTTGTCCAAGGTGATGATGGATGACCCAAGGCTGACCCACCTGGATGGGACACAGATGGCACAGAGCACCGAAGCCATGGCAGTTGCGCAGGACCGTGGGCATGTGGTGAAGCTGTGCCCGGCCAGTGATGCCATGGTGACCCAGCAGATCCAGAATGCTCTGGGCCAAAACTTTGAGCGTTTTGAAGGAACAATTGGCACTGACACCTTAGTGCAACACTACTCCAACCATCTATCTGGTAAGTGGTTCAAACTCCAACTCATAAACATCAGCACTTGGTATCATCCAGCCACCATTCCACCAACCAATTGGTCCCAATATGGCCTCCGAACCGTCTTCCAGTTTTATTCGCTCCACTTCCTGAATACGGGCTGGGCCGTTAGCTCGCCCTGCTCAGTTTGTGGCCTTTACTGAAACCAAGAGTTTTACTGCAAATCTGAGTTTCGCTGGCTTTCGGCACCCCTTTCAAAGACAAGATTTGGTCGACCGTGTGTTCCCCTCTGCCGCGCCCAACCAATTCTTCGAGCACAATTTTGGATCTGCAGATTTTCTTCCAGCAAGGACTCTCAACCACCCAACAGATTATTTGATCAAGGATTTTGGGAGTGCCTGCTTTTTTTTTGAATGTCAGGGGGGGCTTCACCCAACTTGTGATGTCACCTGCTACAGAAAGCCCAGGGGGCACAATCTAGGAGGTCACCGGGATTTTTAGCCCAGCGTCTTTGCTTGAGCGCATCTGTTTCGCACGGCTGGGCGCGGCACATGTGAAGCCTAGAAGGACGTTTCACTGGACAGTTGGAGGATGGGTGGGGTTTTCAAGTTTCTTCTGGTAAACCAACATCCCACCATAGCCCACCTCATTAGCACAAGGATTTTTGATTTCAGAGGTGAAGCAAGAATGGAGAGGGAACTTCCACTACCATGTTGGACTGCCAGCGGGGAGGTCTGTGGTAGTAGGACAAGCTTGGAAGTTTGCAAATGGTGAGCAACAGAGTCACGCCCTTGCGACGGTTCTGATACGTTTGGGATAGACACTCAAGCTCAGATATCATCCACACGACTTAGAAACTTCATCATCCCACAGTATGATCTATTGCTTGTGAGCATAGAATCAGGAAAAATACATGAGCCCCTACTCCTAGTGGCTACATGGCTATGACGTCAACTTACTGTATCCTTCACCATTCCCAACATGGTATGGTCATGAAAGTCAGAACATGTAAGGTAAGAACTACCCCCATCTCTCGGCCGTGAAGTCATGCCCATATCGCCGCCTTGAAGCTACCAACAGGTGCCATGATAAATCACCGACTGTTGGACACACATCCCATTTTCATTGTTCGCACTTTCCTGCTGGATTTTATTTATCCCATGTTGTTCACATGGCCATAGTCAACCAATATATGTTTACAGGAAAATTTCAAGGATGACTCCCAAATTTGGAGCAGGTATTGTTTATAGATTCGTGCATGTACCAATCACTGAGAGCGGGGAACATTTTTTGGTTCAACTGACATGTTTCTCCACTAACACCCGTATCTTTGCAGCGAAGGTCTCCTGAACATGCCTGCCTTCGTTACTGAAATATACCAATTGTTCATATTATTTTCCAGATATTATGATAGTTTCATTGGTGAAGAATCATGCCTTAAAAATTGTCATAGTAAAAGTGGAGAGAAAAAAACATGTTAAATAATCCAAATAGTCAACGTGAAATCCCTCCATTTTTCCGGGAAGATCACCCTCCCACTTTTTTGCTGAACCTCCCAACAGGCTGCAGATGGCCCACAGACCACCGCGCCGGCCCAACGTGGCGTCTGGAGCCATAGAGCCTGAAGTTGGAAGCGATATCGGCCAGTGAGGCAGAGAAATGGGGATTTAATACCAACCAGAATGGATATATAACCAACATTTGTGTAAGTGATAATAGTTGGGATATGATTATGCTTCTATATCATATGCTTAAGAATGGGAATCTGGAATATGAGATGGTATGTATATAACCAAGGTTTGTTTAGAAGAACTTCATTTAACCTATAAGTGATAGTTGTTAGAATGGGATACCTTCTGGAGGTCGTTCAGCAACAAAATAGGGATTAACCCATGTAGAAATCAACCATAGTGGGGGATATAGTGGTAATGCATTACCTAAAATTGGATTAGGTGGTAGGTAAGAACAGCGTTATCGGGGAATCAAACCGACTATTTTTTCACGATACCATCAGGATATCACGGGGATATCATCCACCAGATTTTGGATTTCACAACGGACGAGCCCCAGGAGTTCGGCTTATTGTTTTCAGATGCCATCGACTTACTGGTGCTTAGTAGGGAATGGAGGAATGGATGGGAATGGGATGATTGTTAATGGTAATTATAGGTCATTCCCTCATTCCCTGCTAAGCAAGAGTAAGTGTGTGTATTCACCATAAATCCTAGCTAGCCTATAAGCCACCTTACATATATCTAAGGGGCCCAATCCTGTAGGAAAAATGACGAGTTACGTAACCAGTGGACGGATTGGGGTAACTAAGGTCTTTTGGCCAAATGCTATATCATGCAATCCCATCACATCAGCCTCATGACGAAACAACGAACACATGGGATACTACATTGGAGTTGCTGCCATGTGTTTCATAGTGTCATATGGATAAGGATGATTTGAGCAACAACATACATGACTTTCCCAAAGCTGGTTGGGGGTTTCAGCCTATCCCAAAAACATGAAGTAATCCATCTGGGAACATTGTCATCAGCATCATCATCATCATCATCAGCATCATCATCCCCCAATTGGGGAAAACTCACAAAGTTATACAAATTTGAAATCACCCATAGTCAAAACTAAAACCATTATCCGACCATAAACTTCCCCTTACGTTCCACCTCGAAGCAAGTCTGGCCGCCTCTAGCTTGGACATGGCGCAACAGGCAGGTATGCCCCCGTGGTGCATCAGCACAGCGCCCCAAAGAAGTGAACATGGCAGTAGGACTCCACATCACCACGGATTGGTTCAACGGAAAAAAACCTGAAGCAAACTCATGGATTTGACCTGAATTCACCGGCCAAAAATGCAGATGTACTGGATTGTTTTTCTTGAATCAATTCAGAGATTGATGTGAGGAAGTGATGTCAAGCCGTTGACTACGAGCCTTTGACTGTGACAGAATTCGTTTAAGAAAAGGTTGTGAATTTTCAACCACAATCAATAATGCTGCTCAAAATGTTATTTCTCTTAATCAGTGCAGTGCTCAATTCTCCTGAAAGAGAACAGACAATGTCAAGCGCTGTCGACCAAGCTCCGTGACGCCTTGGGATGTTATGAATCAATGCAGCTAGCGCGATCCTTGCGATGGGTCACAACTTTGGTGCCCCTGAGCCTTGAAAGCTGACCAGGAAATCTTCAGCTGGCCAGGAAATATCTCCGTTGCAAACGATTTGCGAAAGCTGACTGTATGACTGTATTTGTCTATTTGTGTCTATTTGTATCTATTTGTACAGCTTAAGCATCTAAAAGCTGTATTTCTACTGCAATCTGAAAAACTGGTTCAGCTGGTCGGTACTAAACTGTACTATATTGAACCATTGTTGATGATCCTGGCAGTGATTCTCAGCTTCTCCAGAGCCAGTTATCATTCACAGACCTAAAACATGTTGACCTTGTTTTGGGATGATAACACAAAACTTTTTGGGTTCTGATGGTTAGTATTCTCCAATCTATGGCCACCGAGATATGACAAATCATGAGTCTAGTCTTCTGCTGAATTTCTTATTTGGTTACATTCCAACATATCCCAACATTTGCTGGCTAAGCTAAACCATTCTTGGAATCGAACAACTGAGCTCACCATCTGAACTAAATTTTGCTCAGATGCTGAGCCAGCAACAACCTGGCTCAACATCCAGATCTTTCCCTCGGCATCCTAGATCCAAAGAAATCCTCCTAAAAACCTTGCTAGATCCCAAATTTAATCGGCCATGATTTTCGGAAACGTATATATGTCTGAAGCATAAACTAAGTCCGATTGAGATTTAGGTGTATAATTTTGAGGATTCATCTAGATCCCATGTTTTTGTTGGTTATAAACAATACCCAGACTAAGTCCGATCTTTCCTGAAACAATATTTTTCAGGACTTGCTTCTTTTCGGAAAATCATAATTCTCAATCCAGAATAGATTTGCCAGATCATAAATTTATATAAATTTGATCGGTCATGATATAGCTTTCCTGAGATTGATCTTTCCTGAAATACAACGGCCCTGATTTTTTGCTCGAGGCCTCAGCTTCGCCACCAGGCGACGGCATTTTGGAGACCCTCCAAAGCACTGCTCACCTCGGATTTCAGCCGCATGGGGATTTTTTCAGCAGGGAACATGAGTTGAAAACAAAGATTTGGAGATATCTAAATCATCCAAAATTTGCTCAACATTATATGAGTTTTGTACAGAACATGATTAAACATTTAAACATTGGGGATTTCCCACGATTTGTGGCAGAAAAATATGACTGAAGATAAGATCTAGCCACCAAAATTTGATTTCAACCATCACTCAGGATGGCCGGTTGAGGGTCAAGGCTCGGTCAAGGTGTAGCGTACCCACATTTTTGTGCTGGTCAGAACATGGGTATCCCATGTGTGTTAGATAATACCCCAAAAATACAATTTTAAAAGTCGAGGCAAACAAGTGGGAAACCACATGATGATTCTACTGGAAGAGTCAAGATCATGGAGCACCAACACGCCCGCACAGTGGCATCATCTTTAACACGGAACCAGCCAATGTTTAATATGATTTAAGAACTATATGCATATACACACCCAAGCCATTCTTTGAAGAGGCCGAAGTTTAGTGCCGATGGTATTCTCAAACCAATGTGTATATGTATATATATATATATATATACATACACGTATAATATCCATATCATCCTATAGCTCTCTCTTTCTCTCTAATATGTAAATATCATGTATCAAGTGGATACCACCAGCCACTGATTCACCCACACCCCCAATAGCTATTCTTACCACCCAGCTGCCACGTTTTCGAGTTGAGCCCCAGCGCATTGCTGTAAAACCTCCCAGCTTGCTAAGCAGGAGGTCTCTGGGTCTCAAACTGGGGTATTGCACATAATCCTAGAGTGGTTTTGGCATCACCTTTGCACTTTCATCATATGGAGGTTTCCTAAAATACGGGTACCCCCAAATCATCCATTTTAATAGGAATTTCCCTTATAAACCATCCATTTTTGGGTACCCCCCATTTTAGGAAACCCCCATATCACCTTAGTAGGCCTCAACACCAGCCGGATCCCACCCTCAAAGTGCGGGCCCCCGGAGCTACTTCAATCTGAATCAGCAATTTCCCACGGTGGTTGGTGAACATTCCCATAGACTCTGGGGAAAAACACACATTGTAATTACACTATTGATGCTTGAATCTCGTCATAACCAATCCTGAATCATAATGATAATAACAATAATGAATATTAACATTCATTTCTGATGATAGGCAGCCTATAATCCATAATTTTCGAAATTAGGTGCTTGATCTTTGTTTGATTGTTCTTTCACCAGTACATCCCATATCCCATAATTAGCAATAATATCCAAGTATATTTTGATGGTTAAATCATGTTCAATCCTGCAATTCCAAGTGTGGTTCCCATATAAGGTCACATGTCCAGTATTCCCATTTTCCCCGTATAAATCCTGGGCTAAATCCCGTTGCGTTGTTCCCATAATAAAATAACTCTTTCCGAACCCACGCAAAGTACAGGTAAAAAATCGGTTAAATCCCGCTGTGGATCCAAACACTTTCGAAGGTACAAAATCTCCTAAATACACACCAGTCATACGACCCAATACTTCCTAAGGCATGCCTGGATCCAAAGCAAATGAATGCAAATGGCATTACATCCGATCACATCTCATATATTCAGTTGTCATGTCATCGTACCCGCGTTCAATACTTACCCATTGATATCCCCTAAATATACATTGAAGATCATTGAAGTTTGGTCTATTTTTTCCAAAAGGATGCTGAACACCCATGTCTCCATACAATGCCATCATAAGATTTTTATTCTCATGATAATCGCCACTACTGATGGCTACATCACAAGTACCCTCTGGTAATCAAACATGGTTTGCTGGAAACTCCCCCCATTTAGCTGAATGGTTTTCCCATCGAACTGCATGATGGGGGGGATGTCGCATTGTGCCATGTTTCCCATTGAACACTGTTTAATGTTATTGTTCCAACATTCTATTCTATGATTCCCATTCCCCATTCATATATAAATACTAATCCCATCAATTGTCAGGGTCTATCTTCGTTTAGGGTATGGTAACCATCCCATATTCCTATCCAATCTATGTTCTCCTTTGATGGATATGTTACATGTTTCATATATGAAAAGAACAATCAACGATAAACAAGAAAACTCTTCATATCGTCATCCATTAACACTCCAACAATCCAATCATTAATAATCCATTCATATCTACACTAATTTATAGACAATTCATAACAGAATGACGGTATCATTCAGAACTAATCCCATCATAACTAATTGATCTCTCAACATTGGATTCTTCATGGATTATCAACGAATAGAATGATCATCAAATGGATTTCAATTATCATTTATTGGGGATTTCCAATGAATATTATATCATGAACATAGCCAAAGTATACTTCTGGGGATTTCTATTAGAATAAAACCACCTCAATTATGATTATACTTTTTTTTGGGGTGGTTTTCTTAACATGGTCCCAAAAACCATGGCTTGACAAATCCAAAAAACTTCTCGAATGACTTGCATGATTTAGTACTGTACCCCCATTTCGGGACACTTCCATATGCATACATATATATATATATATACCCTGTGGTTATTCAACATAGCCATGGAAAATCACCATTTATACTAGATAAATCATCATGAATCATCTATTTCTATGGGCCATGGCTTCCATGGCTACGTTAAATAGCAAGAGGGTATATACATATATATATATAGAGATAAATTTATATATATATATAGTAGATATATATATATATATAGATAGATATCTATATATATATAAATATAGATATAGATGTATATAGACATACATAGATATAGATATGATTCGTTCTGTCACCACATGTTGTTCTGTCACCTCGCCTCCTCCGAGTCAATTACTGGCCCCGCTGCGAAGGCGGGAACGACTCCGCGCCGCGAGCTGCGGCGGTTCACGAGGGCGGCACCGCCTGGCAACTGGGAAGATTCCACCATGAGTTGTTGACCAAAAAAAAAGGTAGAAAACATGGTAATAGATATATAATCATGAGTATATAGCCATAATGTACTCTATAATGAGTCTATAAAACATGGTACTATATGTAAATAGAGTATATAATCATATATATATATAGCCTCTGGCAATCCAAGATGGTTTGCTGGAAAATCCACCATTTATAGGGGATTTCCAATTGCCACGTTTGATTGCCGGAGGGTGTATATATATATATATATGTATATATATATATAATTGTATATAGTTATATTTACATATAATTATGTATATATATATAAATATATAAATACATGCAGGGTTCATGGTGGAATCTTACCATGGTAAGAATATCAAATAAACTGATAAGATTCCACTGGAATAAAAATCCCGTATTTAATTTGATTTATTGCTTGTATGTATATAGGATCCCCCAAAAGATTCAGAAAAGTGTTTTTGCAGGATGTTAGCTCGATGATATTTATGAACAGATTTCTAGGTTTCTCACTTTTCAATCTTTTTGGTGCTTGCTATATATATACATATAAATAATATTGTATATTGTTATATATTTATATAATCCACCATAAAAATAGATTATGATTAAGTGTAATAAAATCAACAACATTTGGGCATTTTCCTCTCTGAACCCACCAGTTGTTTTTCCACGTTGTACCTCGGTTTTTAGCACAGAAAAGGGACCTTGCAACGGAAGTGGCACGCTTTACCGCCCAATGATCAATGGCCTTGCTATTGAGCACAGCTTAAATGACTAAGAGCTGCTAGTTGGTCAACGTAACTCCCCGGTCGGATTGTGCAACTTGGATTGTGAAACTTGGCAGTCGGATTGTGAAACTTGGAGGTCGTATTGTGAAACTTCGATTGTGAAACTTGAATCTGACTTTATTCCTGCTGGTTTGGGGTGAATGGTTTGTAAATGCCAACAACTGCAAGTTTCCCGCATAGTACAATTGGCCATAAGATGCCCTAAGCTATCTTTGCCCATCCTCGCTGGTTTGATACGAATGTGATAGCCTTGGATTGAATGAGACTTGCGACGTGATCATATGTTTGAATATGATCACCCCAGCAATCCATGTAATATGGTGATGTATACTGTATAGCCAACTGAAATAACAATATGAGGCAGGTCTCCAACCATTTTCTTCAGGGTCATGGTTTTTTGCAATCTTCAAACATCTTGAAACCCCAAAATGGTTGCTAAACAAAAACATAAATGGCGGTTTGAACCGTCTTCAAAACCCATAAACATCCATAAACCACCTATTTCCCAAGCACCATCTCCAATCAATCTATGCCAATCGCGCTACGTCATCAGGCCTGGTGCAAGCGCTTCGGCAAAAGCGGTATGATAGTCCTCAGCTTGGCAGCTTGGACACTGACGGAACGTCCCCTTTTTTTAATGTCCAATAATCAGGGTTTAACAGCATCGAACATAAGGTGATAAAAATGAAACATAGGGCTTTAACCATCAGGAATTGGGATTGAAACATAAAATATTGACGTCTAATATTGAAGTCTATAGCCTGTAGCATTCAAACATGGGGGTTAAACCATGTTAAACCACTAGACTGTTGATTTAACCGTCAAAGTAATGCTGGTCTTACCATCAAACAAGTCGGTTTAGGCATCAAACATATGGAATTAACAGGGAAAAGGAAAATGTGGTGTGAGCATGAAAAATGTGGGTTCAACCATCAAAGCATGGCCAGTGAACCATCTCTCACAGCCATCCAAACTGGATGCGCTTCACCAGCCGAACAAAAGGGATTCATTGTTAGATCTGTTTGTGAATCCGTGCAGTAAACTCCCCGCAAACTCAAAGGGTGTTTCAGGTGGGTAATTGACACTACGGCAGCCATGGACATTGGTTATAGTTTATATCTAAAATCTATATCCTCCGATGCAGCCGACAAACATCTAATCCGTCCATGGGTGGTTCAAGGATATCAAGAGCAAGAATGCAACCATCAATTTTAGTGACAAAGATATATAGTCAATTTCAACTTTGTCGCTCCCATTGTGGACTGATCGCAAATAACTCCACTGTCCCAATCATCGCATCTATCTTTGCTGAAGCCCATGAACATGGAAAACATCAGGTCCCATCACCTTGCTACCTTTCTGATCATCCCAAACATGCAGCCCATTGAAGATGTCCACCTAGCCAGTTGCGGAAATTTCTGGTGGTGCATATGTTTTTGTTGGCAGCAGAACGGTCATGTAATACCTCAATTCTTGTCGGGGAATTTCCACATATTTGTTGACCAGATCAGCGTCTTTGATTGCTACATTGTTTAGGCCAAACTAATGAATTTCCTTGACTCTACCCACATGTTCATTCTGTAGAAACAAATGGTGCCTTGGTGAAAACGACATGTTTTACTGATTGACAAGAACATGATTGACACTTTACTGACAGCAAAACATACTTAAACCCTCAGTTTCCCTGGCAAAATTCTACATTCAACCCTATATTTTCTCGCCATGTTTTTTCCACATGTTTCCTATTGAACCTCCAATTTTCTGTGGATTTTCCTCCCTAAACCCCCAAGTTTCTGACGATTTTTCAGCTCCATCCGTGGCCGAAACCCTCACGCCACGGCACGGCGCGCGCCATCTGCGAGGCCGTGACGATGTCGAGGCCGTCGTCGTCGTCGCGCCAGGAGTTCATGGACCAGGTGATGCACAGCAAAAGCACCTGCCGTGGTCATCCGATGATGTCACCAATGGATTGGTTCATGGGAAAATGTTCACCGGAAACCATGGATTTTCCCATCAAATATAGGGGTTTCCTGTAAATTGTCCCTTACACCAATCCAGTGATATCAACAATTCTCAATGATTCTTATAGAATTCTGAATGGTATGTGTATATATATATATCATAGGATATGAATAGTGATGAATATTGTTTTAGAATTATGAAATATAGAATTATCAACAATTATCGTGGCAATTGAACATCTACCATTTATGGATGAATTTTCCAGCTAGAAACCTCCATGAAAAATAGAGGATTTTCCATTGCCACATTTGATTACCACAGGGTAAAGAATTATGAATAGTATATCAAATTACTATCCTTCTTAACAATATATAGTTCGAGAAAAAACATGAATACATATGAATACTATATCCCATATTGGATTGATAATGATTATAAGCATGGGATATGAATAGCTATCGCAATTATGGGAGATTAATGACTATAATTATGGGATATGATGACTATAATATAATGATATAGACTGATATATCATGGGATAGTAACAATCATAGCTATAGAGTATATAGTAATGTAGTAACTTATTATGTTGTACTTATGCTATAGTAAGAATAGTTATTTTGTAATCTATCATCCAACGAATGCTATTATGTCAATTATACTATATAGTATACAGTTATAATAAATGAAACCATATTGTCATTGTTAACTACAGTCCTGCAATATTAAATGTTATCACTGATATAGTTAAAACATAGTATATTATGTAATGTTGTATAGTTACTACTATGAAATGGTATAGTATAACTATTAGTTCTAGAAATACTGTGGATTGAAGAAATCCTGCACCAGGCAGGGTAAGTACTGGGATTCTTTTCTGAAACACTGCAAATCAAGGGATTACAACGGGATAAACCACCTACCAACTGGTGCAGGATTTCTTCCACAATATCACAACTATTCATGTAACTTCTGCATTGTCAAGCCATGAAAAATCGTCAATATACTATAAATAGGTTGATTTCTCTATGTCATAGTTGTAGATTGGGAGTATAGTGGGAGTTGCTCAAACTATTTTCATATTTAAATAGTTACTATGAACTGCTACAGATGTTGTATCAACATTTTGTTACTATCATGTTCATTCCCCGAAGATGGTATTTCAAGTGGCGATCCATAGCCATCTATCTCCAAGGTTTACATTCTTAATTATCACCATTATGAATCTTATAACAATCGTACATTTTTGGAATAATCTTCCATTACCGTTTGTTTTACATAATGGTAATAACATTCCATATTCCACTATTATCCTGGTGAAACAGATGGACGATTATTATATTATAATCACTAGATTGGTTTAAGGGAAAATTTACAGGAAACCCCTATATTTAATGGGAAAATCCATGGTTTCCTGTAAATTTTCCCATTAACCAATCCATTGATATATCCATTGATCAATGGAATAACTATCTCCACCATATTCCACGTGGATCCAAGCCTCCGCCAGTCGCTGCAACTCCTCCGCTTCAGCCCTCAGCTGCACCGCCGCTGCCTGCTCGGCGGCTGCCGGCGACGCCTGACACATTGGATTTGTTCAGATGTTTTGGGATGTGTATAGCGGTTTTCGTTTGTACAATAAACATATATATATATACATATTATATCAAGGGAGAAATTTATTGAGTAGATATCACTATTGAAAAGATCATTCAATGGGATATTCTTGTCTGATTTTCTCAAGTTAGGGTTAAACACTGAGTCAACTTGGCATTTTGCTGGAATCTTACCCGCATTTCCTGGAATCGTTGAGGCAAAAAAAATGTGTTGATGCCATCATAATTCTCGGGGTCAAATGGGGGTCAGTATGGGTCTGCCAACCTTGGACATGTATCCCCCGCATGGCAGGTGCTGCTTAACAAAAGTAAGTTCTAACACATCTCAATAGCTTAATTTTGGGTATAGATTACCCATATGGCTAAAGTATATATATATATACATACATATCACCCGAAGGAACGCCAGGAAACTAAAAAAAAAACATTCCCAGTACCCAGGTTTTTTCATGACCAAAGAGCTCAACCTTTGCGCAGGAAACGTCCCGCCTGAGTCTCACTTTGGTAGGCGATCTCTTTGGCAATCGCAGCTCCCTGGTGTAGATTTCTGTTTGGGATGGGTGAAAAAAATTGGTGTTTTTCTACTCAGGTGTTCACATCCCTTTGGAGCATGGTCTATTTTGGCAACGCCGAGATTTTGATGTTTCAGCATCATCACTTTACAGATTGCACGGGTATATTTTTGGGCGAAACCATTTTGGGATGTTGCAGAACTACTCATTTACATTTGTTGTTTGGGTCTTGAGTCTTTACCCACATCCCTTTAGGACCCTTTGGAGATGTACCAAGAGGTCTTTCAAGCCACCACCGCTTAATCCAATATGATCCAATAAGTGTATGCTACATGTTTGTGTTTATCGCAACAATGTCAATATTCAATATTCATCAACATTGCTCTGGCGTTCCGCCACTTGTGTCACAACTATGTCATTAAATTCATCATTTGCCATTTGATTTTTATTGATCACAATTATTACCAGGAAAATTATGGAATTAATTGAATTATGGATTCTATAGGCCATTTATGTCACAATCATATCTTGATTTATTGGCAAAATCCTGTTTGTGTTGCGAATTTTCGTTGTGGTTCCAATGGTTCCCTCGGCGGCTTTGCCTGCTTCTTCACTCGGGCTCCAGCTACTTTGAGCTGGGCAGCCTGAAAAGCGCTACCCCGAACCGCCTGAACCCTCGACTCGGAAGTGGATTATAAGCCCTTGGTGATTGTAAGTCCCCCAAAGTAGATTATCTTCTATAAGTGGCTCACCCAAAAACACTCACCACATCTCACCACTACAACTATAAGTGGGTGAAGGGACCCCATTAATCAGTTACTAGGGTGATTCTCCAAGTATGGGCCTAGTATTGTGCTATAGCAACAAGAATGCTGATTTAATGTGATTCAACCAACACATCTGATGATTTAATGGGATCTACAGTAGCTAATATTACCCGCCTTCCTGAAGTAGATAGAATATGGATGTTTGAACATGATTATATACCTTATTGTTTTTGAATTTACATATTTCATTTCCTTCAGGATGACTATAAACGAACACCATGCAGCTATAATGGGGGGTAAATGTGTATATTGCATATTGGGGATATACTGCAGTGGGCACATTTATATAATGGGGATTAAAGAAGGGATGTAATGGGGAATGGGAATATAATGGTGATAAAAGGGATATATATATATATATATGTATACTATGCGTGATAAAGTTGGGAAAAATGACATGTGATTCAATAACCAAAACTGTTAAATAATATGGTTTCGAATCAGCGCCAAAACAAGTTGCCACAACACCAAGCAATTCATGATCATGCGGCACACCTAATAATAACCCATCTCGTTTACCAACAATGACTGGGGTCATTTTACATCATGCCAGTCATAGGGATGCACCCAATTTCATAAACCTCTTATGGGGGATCAGTTCGTCATAGCTGCTTGCGGACCAAGTCTGTGACGAACTGATTTCCAATGCAGGGATGTGGTTTAAAACCTGTTGTTTGACTGCTCAAGGTGAACAATGGAGACATAGAAAAAGCGCATGGATGACTGTCCCACGTCAAATAACCCGTTTTGATTGTTGAAATTTGACTTTTGACGCTTAACAAATCTAAGTTTTGACAATTTACAGTTGCATCCCCAAATTTCTTTGTCAGTTCCAATGTTTGATCATTATATAAAGCGGTAAAGTGGCAAACTCAACCATAAACCATCCCTAAGTTCACCAGACATCATTGAGTTTTCCATCCATCCCCAAACGGCGTTGTTTTTTTTTGCTTTTGTCCATGACTTGAGATGTCAAATCCCACTTTTGATGTTTTAAATCCTCAATTCTTTGAGTATCATTCCGAATTCTTGACGGTCAAAAACAATGTTTCAACTGCTTAACTCCCATATATTTATTTCTTAGACCATATTAAACCACCACTGTTTGTTTAATTGTTAAATCCCTGACCCTTCACCAAGTTTTCCCTGGTTCAATCGCCACTTGCCAAACCCAAAGACCAACTTCTCTCGTTGCGCTTGCTGTCTGCTGAGCTGTGCTTCAGCCACCTTTAAACACCTGTGACAGACGGAGCGAAGAGTGCTATGTCAACCACGGTTTACATGTACATGTGCCATGGTCAAAACATGGTATATAGGGGTGTGGTCATACGTCCCACAATGGGATTTTATTCAAGGATGGCCATCCCTCTAGTATGGGTAATGTTTACCTATTCTTAACTTCTTATCATAATAATGGGAAACCATAGAAACTGATAATAACTAAATAGGTTTCTAGAATGCCATAATAATGACTGGGATAGGGTTTCTTATCATAGACCTGGCATAGGAAACCATAATCATGACTCGGGCTGCAACTTTCTCCATGCCAGGTTAGATCTACAGCGCTGCGTGCTATTGCTCGCAGTCCTAGCTTGAAACTCGGTGGCTACCAAAAGTTGGATCTGCTCAACTTGACATGTTCCCCCCATTTTCTTACTGGTGCTTAGTAGGGAATGGGAGAATGGGATAACTATTAATGGTAATTATAGGTCATTCCCCCATTCCCTACTAAGCACTATTAAGTTTTTCTTTGTCAAACCACCCTTCAACCCTTGAAACCCCCATTAGACCCCGATTTTTGCTGGTCAAATCGCCTCCGTTCCTCCTCGCAACGACGTTGCAAGCGCCACCAGCGCGGCAGGCTTAAGAGGAAGAGCAGCACCTGGCGAGCGCATGACTTGCATAGCAAACGGGATGTAAGAAGCAACAACTTGGGAAAACTATGGAGAATATCATGGTTAATACATGTTAATATAGTGGTGATTAATGCTGATGAATGGTGATTGACAACATGGGAAAACATATATGAAGATATATTAAGGTTTTTTTATCGGGGACCCCAAGTCACCATGGGTTTCGATACTAATTCATGATCTAATGATTTGGATGATTTGGGGTGCCCCCATTTTAGGAAATCCCCATAGACCATAGGGAGAATAGTGGGAGTACAATGGGAAAAACCACTCACAAGTGAGTGAGCCAGTCAGCTGGTGATGTTTTTGCCATGGTATTGGAAACCATGTCAACAAACACATGAAGTATGCGATTCAAAAATTGCGATTTGATGGGATTTAATCGTGGAGATATGGAAAATACTGGGAATATAGAAACTTGGAATGTCAACATTGAGAAAGTTAGAGGTGACCACTTCATGATGGGATAGAATTTAACCAACAAGTGGGATTATACGAGCCACACTGGAACTCAATAGGCTATGGAATCGTGGAAGAATGGGACAGTTTGTGAAAATCATATTAACCAAAAGTGAGAATGATAACATTAACTACTAGAAAGTTGCAGGTAACCACTAGATAGGGATATCAATGGGGATATCAATGGGAATATCAATGGGATATACAAGCAACCTATAATGGGAGAATATGGTATATCATGGAAGAATGTCAGGCATGCTGCGAATAAAGCCAACAAAACCTGGGATTTTTGTGGGTATATAACTATATAGTGTAATTTAATAGTGGAATATACAAGCAACAATATCATATGAGCTTGTCAAACAAAAATGCTGAATTACACCCAAACGTACATGGCCACTTTGATCCTCTTTGATATATTTTGAGATGGAACATGATGACACTCCATCAATTTTGACTGTGATGGCATCCCGTAGCATTGTTGAGGCTTGAACATGAAATGGTCCATTCACGTGAAACAAAAAAATGGTGAATGACACAACACAGCAACCGGGGGAAAGCAATAAAACCAGCTGGCGAGAAAGCAACAACAGTAGCTTGACAATAACCACTTAGAACGAAACACCTTTCTTGGATCTTGGCATTTTGGACTAAAACATGACAAACAAGGAGTTGGTTGAACGCAGCGCGAAATACCATTCAACTTCCAAGTACTGATCCTTTGTTTCTGATGGTTTAACCATGTTTGCCCTGCTTCCAAACATACACCAATGTGTCTGAAAGTTGTGTACACCCCAAAAGAGCCATCACAATCATCAAATCATCAAGAAAATTAATGAAACAAAGAGTGATCAATCATCAAATCTGGTACAAAAAAAACAACAACATGTGGTGATTGATCACTCTTTTTCCAGATTTGATGATTGATCATTTCCCATCATTTTCCGATCATTTCCCATGATGTTCCCATTTCCCATCATTTCAAGTACTAAACCTACCAAAACCCAGCAGCACTCACCAGCGTCCCATGGCGCACCAGGACGGGCGCCAGCCACTGGTGCTGCACGGCGCAGATCGCCGGCAGTAGTGCCAGAGTCCAAAACGTGGAAGCCATGGGGTGGACATGACATGTTGCATCAAGGGGCAGAAGTATCGTTTAGGATGGAAAAGGTGCTTGAAGTCCAACGGTATATGAGATCAGCAACAATAAAGGGTGGTTGATAAAATGGTGACTTGGGAAGTACAGTATGTTCAACTTTAGGTGCTGTTACTCATGGTTCACCAACATCATTTGGTTTAATCATTATTAACAATTTGTTAGGATCCCTATCTTCAACATGGAAACGTGTTTTAAGCAATGTTTAATCAACAAGGATTAGGGGTCTCATCATGTTTAAGCAACACAACATGACCGACAAAAACATGTGAATTCCAGACAAGATAGTGGTTTGACTTTCTGTAACCAACATAAAAGTGATGGTTTCACCATTTGCGATCGCCATGTTCATGTTCGCCTTGATATACCCCAACATGGGCTGCACTGTGTACTTTATCCCAACATGTTGTTACCTTTGCCATCCTTTGCCCATTGTATGGGTAACTTGAGGGTCAAGGGCAGTGGCGTTTTTTTTCTGGCAATTTCATCATTCATGCCAAGCCCAAAGACCTGAGGCAATTTCTAATGATTCCCGCAAAGGAAACCATCCTGTGCGGGGCCTAAACCCACACGTTGCTAAGAATTGTCCACATCAACGGGAAACAATCTGGACTGCAATCTACACAAAGCTGGACTTACCATTTACTGAGTTGCCGCGAAGCTCATTGCCCATGGCCTGCGAGACCATTTTCCAGCACCAATGAAACTTAGTGTACAAGACCTAAACAGTTCAGAAGAAATCAGCATGGAAACTTCGAATTCGGCAGTGAAAACTGCAAACTGCTTCAAGAGAATGAATTTGATTGCTAAGCAAGCCCTGCTTGTGATAATTACCTTAAGTGTCAAATATCATGGGTTCTAGACACGCAAACCGAATGAAACCAGAAAACCACACATTTCCGAGAAACATCTCGAAATCTTCACAAAGGGGCTTCGTCCAATCTAGAAGAATAGTCACTACTTTGCAACACCGTGTTGGAAGCATTACCGTGTTGGCTCAAAACCTTGTTGTTCAAAATGAAATCCATATCAGTACCCTGTTTTTGAGTCACATCCATTATTTCAGAATGCTTGCCCATTCCTCTCCAGTTTGAATGCAGGGCTCTTGCTTATACCCTGGCCCCAAAATCTCTGAAAGAAGCCATGGGTTGAATTAAAGCAGGTTGGATGCTGTGAACATCTGCCAACAATCTGTGAACGGCCGCCATCCTCGCAGTATCTCGAAGATACTTGACCCTTCTTAGATCAGGGTGTGGGCAGTGAACCCACATCACACCGTGCCATGGAAAAAACATGGGATGAATGGTGGTCATCTATCCTAATATTGGGAGTCCAAACATCATATTCATAAGGGCTATCTAAATCCCTATGAACATGAATTGATGACCCCCAAGGACTGGCACAGCAATGCATGGCTATGGCATCCAACTTGCTTCAAGTGGCACGAGGCATCAGTTCTTGAAACTGGTAGAGCTTGGTGACTGGGGTCCCTTAGATTCCCTTGATCTATGGGTTTACCATGATTTTCCTCATCAAACTTGCTATCGTGGAGGTATATGTCGCATTTTCAGACACACCCCAGCATCACTTACCAAACTGAACAATCAAAAGGATTCAAAAGGGCAGGTTAAAAAATTGTTTCAAAATTCAACCTGCCCTTTTCATTTTTTTGCATTGTTCCGTTTGGTAAGGAGTTGATCTATGGGTTTCCCAACTCCGAAATTGTACAATTCAATTTGCACATGCTTCAGTCATGTGAACCTCTGAACTCTGAAGAAAGTCACAGTGTTTCAATCTGTCTCACAAGAGAATATACGAGGACACCCATGGTCTATACCCTCTGGGAATCAAACATGGCAATGGAAAATCCACTATTTATTCAAGATGATGTTCCCACCTTTGATTACCGGACCGAGGGTACTCATATTTACCAAATGTTCATTGCCGATCCTAAATACCCTGCAAGAAATGCATTCTTTGGCTGGTGAGTATTGGTCACTACCCTTCACCATTTGGTGTTGCAGCATTTTTGATGTTTCAAGCCATATATTTTGTTGGGAAAAATACACATACGTTTGGTTCTATATCCCATAGTTGCATCACTCATCGCATTATATCCCGAAAACATCTCCCAATCATTACGCCCGCAAAAAGGTTCTATATACCAATTGTTTATCCGCGGGATATCCCCAATACTTTTGGTTTTATACCCGTTTACATCCCGAAAACGGGGTTAATTCACGAAAATGAAACACATCCGAAATGTTTCCTGGTGAAACCACAATGTATTCATTGTAAAATCCCCTTCTTGTTGTGTTAAAACCATTTTAAACCAACATCTTCAAGGGATCAATCCCTGCCAATCCAGTCGCCAACCTCTACAACGACTCACTCGTGTCTTCAGAGGCCCAACCAGCGTCAAGAACCTGAAGAGACTGAAGAGTTGAAAGATGCGGAGTTAACCAACAAAAATGGTATGTTGAATCATGCCTTGAATATGTGTTGAATATGTGTTGAATCTACACTTGCTGTGTTTCGGTATTAAATGGTATTAAGGATGACACCAGAATAGGGGAATGGGCATCCATACGCCAGCTATGTTGATAATCACCAGGGCATTGGGGTTGTCACGCTTCCATACATTAGCCACTTGATTCAGCGGAGCCAGCACGAACATGTTGCCAAACATACCGTCTAGTTCTCTAAACCTCTACAAGCCTTGTTTGGGCATCCTCTCTATTCTTTTGATATGATATGCAAATACAAATATGTATGTATATATATATATATATATATATACATGTATATATATATATACATGTATATATATATATACATAATCAATCGTAATAACATAGTCATATAGACAATTCTATACAGGATGCTATAGGACATCCTACCTTCTCACCTCTGTCTCTTGCCGCCAGTGACCAGGCCCACCAAGTGCCCCCTTGGTCCCAATTAGTAACTGGCTATCAACCTACACACATGTTTACTACTTACTAGCCACCTACCACAACAATCCGTTCGATCAGGTTTGTGGATATTAGCCCAAACGAAACTGGGAGCCAATGATCAATTAGCCAATTTATGCTGTCTTTTCACACGGTCTCTCAATGCCCTGGGGTTCAACCGCCCGGTCCCCCATCGCGGCCCATCGGTGTCCGTCACCTTGCGCATGACGTGCAAAAAGGACAAAAAGTTGATCTCCTCTTTTCCGAGGTCATCTCCGCAGTTCTCCACAGCAGATCCTCACCGGAAAGACCCAAAGATAGCTGGTGGATGGTCGAAATGAGACAAATGCTAATGATATACGATAATAAATTTACATGTATATGTATATTTACACAATATATATTATAATTGGTGAACACAAATGATATTCTTTACATATATAATATATTTATACTACATGTATTTATACTACATATATGTAGTATAAATACATAATATATGTGAATAAAAACAATTTAACAGATGGGTTGATGCAACAACAAACTTGGACGATGCCTTCAAGACTTCAGGGGCCCCTATGCCCAGAAGTTAAAGCAACATCTGTGGTTCCATGGGTCTAGCAATTCATCCACAAAATATGCGGATCACTCAGGGTCCGAAATCACCTTAGCTATCCGAACCTCTCAACCAGACCCTATCCCGAGCACTGAATGCCTCCCTTTTCGGCAGTTTTTCTCCATCAGTTGGATGCACAATATATCAATATGCAGTGCTTCAGTGGTTGGTACATCCCCTGAATTTGTTGGGTCTTGTTTCAAATCCCATTCAGATTTGCCTGGGGGTACCCCGAGAAATCCAATGGTTTATCATATAAAGATTCTATTTGTTCAACTGTTCCCTTCAACATGGCAATAATATGCAATGATTATGATTACCCTCTGGTTATTTAACATAGCCATGGAAAATGGCTAATTTTGGATGATTCCCATGAAAACCTCCATTTATAGTGGATTTTCCATGGCTATGTTCAACAACCAGATGGTAATTGGTGGTATCCACCTATCCCTCCTGGAAAAACTGGCTGGTTTGGAGTCATCCCCAGTATCATCTCAGAATTCCCTGGCTGGACCAGGTTTTTTTGTCCTCAACTCCCAGCCAATGATGTCCCCGTTTCAATAATGGGTAGAATATCTTTCATTCATATACCTAGTTTTTGAGCCATGGAGTGGACCTATCCCATTTTTTTTGATATATAAATGTCGACTGAGTCTAGAGTATCAAATGATTTCCCTATTTTGACACTATTTACAGATCATGAACCTATATATATAATATAATATAATATAATATAATATAATATAATATAATATAATATAATATAATATAATATAATATAATATAATATAATATAATATAATATAATATAATATAATATAATATAATATAATATATATATATATATGATGATCATTGATTATCCATAAGCATGACCGGCACCACCGCTGCAGCAGTTCATCATAGTTCATCCCAAGTTTCGACAAACGATCAGCAGTTTCTGACTTTCTTTCTCCTGAGCTGCTGAAGTTAAAAGTCAATGCAGCTGCAGTTTATCTAACACACAAGCTGATTCAAAGGTCTTCCTGGTCCTAGCATCAGTCATGAGGTTGGGAAACTCTGATTGTAGTTCCAACTGCCCCCCCCCCCAACCCAATTCAATAGGGATTACATGAGAATATAGATACCCCCCGCTCTGAACCCCTCCCTGTTAACCACTACAGAGTGTAGTAGACTACTTCTTTTTCACCCAGAATGATTGATGTTGGCACGTTGACGAATCTTTTCATCTGACTCGCACTTGCCTTCTGTTGTTTTTCGGCCACCTATCTATCAGCTACTGGATTATGCTTGGTTTTGACCCAATATTATTCCCATTCCCGCACATGAGGTAAACCCAAAATAAACCATCCCATTCACAAACCATTTGGGGTCGTTTTACATCATCCCAACTAGGGGTATACCCGCGAATAAGCCTCTATTGGGGATGGTTCACTACTATTGGGTTTACCTCATGTGTCAAAAACACATCTATTAACCCACCCAAGTCCAGGTTTACTCTGCTTTTTTGGCCCTGACATCCTTCCGTATCTCTCCCGAAGACAAGTCGCACTGAGCTTGAAGGACCCTGCAATCATGTCCTTGACTTCTTCAAATGTCAACCTGGGCGCTAAGGAAAGAATGAAGCAGCACAAAATGCTTTGCAGAAGCTTGGCGTTCGATACTATTTTTAGTACTCTAACCTCAGAATAGGGGGTACGAATACAGTCTAGTAAAACAATATCATGAACCAAAAGAGAGTTTGGTGCTTGTGGGATTTGCCAATGCCACAAGACGGTCTTTTCCTCCAAGAGATGGCATTGGATCTGCCAAAAAGCAGTCTAAGGTCAGCCCTGGTGGTTTGATCTCTAAATTCATCCCGAAACGGGCGGTTGGGATCATCATCCAAGGTGGTATTCAAAATAAAAAACAATAAACCATTAAGCAATTCCAGAGTCATTGAATTCAAATTTCTATCCAGAGGGTATCACATGCCCCACATCAAAAAAATGCACGGTTTCTCTTGCGAAACACGCACCAACCTGTACCGGGCCCGCACCATGTGCCGATGTTCACCAAGCTACGTTCCGCGATGACCAGCTTCCAAGAAGAACATGTGCAGATCCGCCGCCTCCTATGGCGCCACATTTTCTGGGGCCTCCAGAAATACGGCCATCATCGGCCATCAATGGATTAAAATGGATTACAACATTTGAATAATGGGAATAATGATGGGAATAATAAAAGCCACCAATGGAATCTGGATATAAATAATAGTAAACAAGATTTACTTTTCCACTAAGCAATGGTGATTTAACCATCGAAAACGTTGGGAAAATGGGAATATCATGGTAAAATCATGGTGCAACGGGAATATAATGGGGATAGTCAATTCCATCCAGATACATGACCAGTATATAGATTTATGATGGAATAATGGTGGATGTATCAATTCCATGGTGATATTTTCGGGAGATATTGATTCTGGATGAAAATAATGCAACCAGTGGGGATATAATGAGGATACAAACCAACAATTGATGGGGATATGATGGGATATTAGATGGATCTGGGTAAAAAAAAGTAGCATTTTTTACCCACCTGAATATTGGTTGGGTATAGTCAAAAAACTGTGGATCAACAGCTCACTGTTTTTTTCAGGGGATGAACATCCAAAACTCGCAGCGATTCTGATGGGATACTCTCGATGGGAATCATATGATGACAATGACCCATCGTGTGCCATGGTCATCCCTCCCCTGTGGATCCGTACGGATGCATCTTTATGGAAATGGATTGATGACCAAACCTCTGGTGTAAGAATTATATATCTCACTTTCTGTATGGATACTGACCATATGTACATATATATACACTAATACACGTATGTATGTGTGTGTGATTACCGTATATAAACTATGTTTCATAGATGACTTATTGTGTCTGTAAAAATTGGTATCTTATTTCTACACATTTCCCCAATGCCTTGTTTCTGGTATGACTTCAATAACACATTATGCCAAACTTGGATTGGGGCACAACTATGACCAGTGAGCAAGGGAAAAGTGACTAGAATTCTCAGATAATGTCATCCCCAGGGTCAGGGTTGCTAAATGCACTCAACATATGGGGTGGTCACCAAGATAGGTAAATTACCCAAACTTCTAGGACAAAGTTTGTTTGACTATGTCTGAAAACTGGGTATACACCCCAGATGGCCATTTTAATCAGAAAAATCTGACAAACCACTGGATTTCAGGGTACCCTATTTTAAGCCGAACTCATCTTGCTCAAGGTACCGATTGCAAGCACTTACTGGCAGGAAAACAAGGGGAAACAACTACGAGTACTCAAGACTCACACAGAAAATACTGCAAGTCAAACAGTTCCAACTTGGACCGATCTCTAAACAAAAAGAAAAGTAATGGTCCACTATTTCAGTAGGATTTGACGTTCCGTCTTTTGGGGGCATACCGGCATACTGTACGAGTAGTTGCTATAGTCACAATCGCCAACCGTTCTTCTTTCCGGGCCTTGCCGAAGCCAGTTCCCTGTTGTGACCCTTCGTTACGAGTCAGAGTGCAAATTTTCATATGTACTGCAACCTTAAACATGCGGTGCCATTCAGATGATTTTTTCATGATAATTTTTCCGCAACTCCCAGGACACCGAAATGAACAAAGGATGAAAAGCGGCGTCCTTGTTGGAAAAGCCAAGCTCCTCAAGGGTCTCTTTGTAGAGTTCGAATTGAAACTCTTCCTGTGAAGCGACTCTTGGGATGAGCCCTGAAATTCACAAATAAAACTTGGTGGCTTGACTGGCTTGGGCAAACATTTATACGCCAGGTATAATCAAATAAATAGCAAAGATATGCAAAATTATGCACAGCACATAAATAATATAGAATTATATATATATGTGTGTATTATTTACAGGAAAATAATGAAGATAAGTATGTGATGTGCATGGGTCACATCGAGCAAAACACCGCAACCGATTGCTCCTATGGGTCCATATGGGTCCCATGTCTGGTTCAGCCCTTCATCAGTGGTGATTGAGCCACCCCCAATCATCCCAAATCCTGTGGTTCCTCGAAGCTAATCACATTGTATGTCTACAATACAATTCAGCTACTTACATAGTACAAATGCATAGAAATTATATCCGATTCTATATCCTCATGATATTCCCATAATATCCCATGGTTGGATTTTCCATCAGTTTCCATCTCTATTCGCAACTAAACACAGCCAATGCAACCGTTCGTACCAGGTCCTCATGATCTCGAATCTTCCGAATCAAACCTCGCGTTCGGAACCCAGAAACGGACCTGGTGGAAGTTCCAAGTTGCACCAAGTTGGCAACAAGTTCAGGGATCTAATCAACTCATCAACAGAAAATTGAGAAATGTGGATTTAGCAAGCGTGGAATTGACCAACAAAAAAGAATTCGACTCAATAAAACCAATCAAAGGGGGACTTAGACTACGTCAGCAAAATGAATACAGAGCTATGCAGTGATTTGCTCAATGATGAAGCGACAAATATATGGGGATGCTATGCGATGCTATGTAAATATATAAATGTGCAGATAATATGTATATGTATACACACCAATGCAAGAAGCAGATCCTTGGCCCCTTAGTCTGGTATTACAACAGCAGTGAACAAATTAAAACACCATTACTTTGGTGTATAGCAATCATGAGTAATCTCCTCCAAGATGGTTGAGGACCTTTGGAAATAATTTGTAGGTAAACTGTTGGGGACACCTGTAAGTCCCAAACCATATCTTTGGTCATTGCGAAATTTCCATACATCAACACTGTTCTTGGCGAACTAAAACAGTTTAGCAGGCCGTGAGGTGATTTTGGGGAGGTTACCCCTCCTAATCGTTTGTGTATTTGTGACCCCCAATCATTTGGATTTGTCTGATAGAGTAGCCCGAAATTCTCTAAATCCACTCACAATTATCCTCATTATGTCATAGTCCTGCTCGGAGCATGCAGACCTCATGTGCAGCACAAAAAAAACGGTTGGACCTGACCAAAATGTTCATGGATGACATGGCAAGGATCGCAAATCACAGGGATATATTCTGCTATGCCATTTTACAGCTTGGTCACGTCATTGCGTAAACATGGGATGTTCCACTACAAACCATGATCACGAATCATTGTCATATTCGCTTGCTTGAGGCAAACAAGTAAACATGGTCCAATGGTCCATGACTAAAAGTGAGAAGCTGTGAGAATTCTGATTTATTCTTAGTTCTCACATGTTTTTACTGTTTCATATCCATTCATAGCACCAAATCTTTGGTTTTACCCCATCTTTTTTCATGGCTTACGGCCCTGAATGGCACATAGTTGATGGAAAACATCAGTGAGCGTATTGAGGCAAGAACAACTGCCACAGCATGTGCCATTTCAACGACCTTGACCAAGTGGCGAACAAATTCCTTGAAATCCAGACAATCGTTCTGGTTTACCTCGGTTCATTTGTCATGTCTCTCAGAAAAAGCTGTGCCATATTGAAGCATGTTCGAGCCAATTCATTTGCTTCCGTTAAGAAATGATGAATGCTTATCATGTGACTGCGGTGATCAATGCTGTAATCATGAAACCTCAAGACTGAAAGACCTACATGTCATGTTGCCTGATTGTTGTGTCATCCCAAGCCAGATTCCAACCTGTTTTTCCAATTGGTGATAGTTTTCCCCATTTTGTTGAGAATCATTTCTACCGCCGTTGATTGAGGGCAGCAACAATAATCCAAATGCTATACGTAGAAATGTGACATGAAAAACCATCCAGCTCTGGTCCCCAACTTTTCCACCACAACCCCGCTACTTTCCACCACTCATAAAAAGAAACAAACAGCTTTGCCCAGTGATTCTGAGTGACAACGTGCGCCGTCAATCTCATCTTGGCTTTAAAAAACACCTGGCCTGTAAGTAGAAACAATTGATTATCATCAACCAAACAAACCCATAAGTCCATACGTAACAATGAGCCGGTGTTAGCCGTTTGACCAAATCGCTCCTTTGAAGATGAGTGACATCAGCAAAAGCCAAAAGATCCGAAAAGTAGGGTCGAAACTCTCGCAGATTGGCATGCCTTGCACATGCGGACTCCAATTAGGTCAACATGATGATGATATTGATCTTGATGACGTAACCATCGTGACAAGGATGACAATGATGTCAATGAGAATACTGATGATGACGACGATGATGATGATGATGACGATGATGATGACGACGACGACGACGACAAAGATGATGACGATTGCGGCATTTTGCTATGTATATCACAATGGGCTGATCTATGCTGATCTCACATAATAATGCCATGGCTGGATAGCCCTGTGGTGCCACAAATGGCTCGGATGGCTAGTTTTTGTTTCGTAAGCATCTGGTATCATCTGGTGTTATTGTAATATTTAATTACACGACTTTATACGTGAGTCAACGGGTTTCTATATGATATACATATTAAATACATGGATTAATATGTACAAATCATTTGGGATGAGTTTCTACAGCCATTGGGGATGGGTTTACAATGTTGACCCAACAACTCCAGAAGAACCAGACCTGGGAAACAAAGCTTCGATCAGCATCACCAGCTCTTGCTGTTGCCTTGGCGTCGCGGAATGGATGGGAAATCATCAGTTCCATGGCTGGGAAAATCCCCGAACTAGAAACATGTGAAACAACTTTGGAAAAACGCAAGAAAATCAGATATGAATTGGCATTTGAATGGGAAAATCATCAAACTATAGCTGGGCGTGTTCCAGCAATGTGACTGACTACTAGAAAGTAACTTATATATAGTATACTCAAAGACATATTTTAGTCAGTCCCTAGTTCAATTGCAGTTCAAGCCGTAGCGAGCAAGTGGCTATGGGCCATGGAATGCCCACCAAATTGGCTAGTTTTGATATGAACAATACTCTTCCATCTCTGGTTCACAATTGGTCACTTTGACCCATAGCCATTTCTAATCTTTGAACACAGATTTTTGAAAGTCAAGTCCCAATGCTTCATTGTCAAATCCCCATGTTTAAGTGTTTCTTCACTGTTCAACCGAACCAGTGCTGTTGGATGATTAAACAACCATGTTTGACGGTTAACTCACAATGTTTGATGTTGAAACCACGTGTTTGATGCTCAAAACCGAACCATATAGTAACTTGGATGATTGAACAACCATGTTGTTTGACGGTTTACTCACAGTGTTTGATGCTGAAACCATATCTTTGATGCTCAAAACCCGCGTTTTGAAGGGTTTGTTCACCATTTCTGATGCTTCAAGCCCCCTTTTTGATCTCCCCCTCCCGTTGTCTTTCAATAGTTTTCACCCCGTCTTGTGGTTGAACCACCGGAGAACCATCAATTTTGGGAGAACCATCATTTTACCATGTTTTAACCACACTGTTAAACATATTTTATCCACGGCCAACCATCAGTTTTCCAACAAAAAATATGGTAAAACCATCACTTATCCATTGATAAGCACATAGTTATTTTCTTCAACATAGTCATAGTTTAACCACGTTTAACCATTCATTGTTCCACCAAAAAAAAACATGGTTAAATCCTCCGCTTTTCCTCTCTGCACCCAACGCTCCGCCATTTTTCGGAGGCACAATTCGCCACTGCCATCTTTGTCGAAGCATCGAAAGTGACGTTCCAACTCCAGCAGTTCGTGCTCTTCGAAGAAGTCCTTGAGAAACTGGTGGATTTGATGGGAAACAAATGGGGAGTTCACCATGGAAAATGGTGATTTCACTATGTCACCATGGAAAAGAAGTCCTTCTTAGCGGATTTCAGTGGGCAAAATGTGGATTTGATGGAAAAATCACTGGATTGGTTAATGGGAAAATTTACAGGAAACCCCTATATTTCATGGGAAAATCCATGGTTTCAACCGTACATTTTCCCAGTTACCAATCCGTTGAAGGATTGAACTTCTGCCGGGACACGTTTTCACGAAGCTGCTGCACTCTCACAGGGTCGAACTTGATATGCCTTGCGTCGCCCCGGTCGGAGGATTGACGTTTGAGGTAGCAACAAACTCCTGTGACCAAGATCTACATGAGGCAATATGTATATTATGGATACAATATGATACAATTTTCCTAGCATGTTTATATATATTTATTAATTGATTGTCATAATATGTCAATCGTATATCCATAGTATATCCATAGTATATCCATAGCAATCCCAAACATTTACGTACTATCTGATACATCATGATCTACTATATACGAGTATCTACTATGATTATTGGTTTCGCAATTAGATATGACCAACTCCTGTGACCAATGGTGATGACACAGCTGAACTGCTTGGTGATCTCGTTGTGAAGCTTCTGATTCTGTCACATTTTACGTTTGCAGTCGCAATATGATCTTCAAAGGTACACATGTCGGGTTTATTCTCAGACAGAAAACCTGGGGTTGTATAATCAGTTGATCAAAATATGCCGATCTATATCTACTTCGAACACAAAACCATGAGTTTGGAGTTTTTGAGTCTTAAAATCAGATGAATCATCAGAGGCAATTGGCGGTTACCAGACCTGTTGCTACTTTGGTAGGACTTTCCTCTTTATCTTCACTAGCTGGTCTTGGTGTGAGCTAGGCATGCGGCCATGGGTCACAATTTGGTACCTGGAAAATGGGAGGATTCATCACTGAGCAAAGGTAAAGCACCGTGGTCCATTGGCGATTCAATATCAGTCTATGCCATTTTCTTCGATGTTTCAATCTCATTCAATCCACATTTTTGTGGTTGATCCATGCTCAACCAACATGATCAATGACGAAAGCCTCATTTCTACAGATAAAGTCCCCAGATTTTTATGGTTCAACCCACATCTTGGACGTTGAGATCCTCATTGCTGTTCTTCCAGGCGGCTGAACGATCTTCAGGAACCTCGCCACAAGGATATACGAGGAGAAACACAAAAAAACTGCGAACACGTAGGTTCTTTACTTTGCTTTGCTTATGTTTTTTATCTTTATGGTACTATAAAAAAACCACTGCGATAGCATGGAACCATTTTTTTGGCAACTGACATGTTTCCCATACTTAGATCACACACCAATACTAGGGGACCCAATTGACAAATAAATGTGCATCCACTGTGATGGGCTAGACGCCAAGCAAAAAAGGCGTTGTGGGACTGAAAGTCACCAAAGCTTAGGCATCAAAAGGCTTCAGAATTTTGACCCTGACACCCCAACAATCCCCAAACATCACCCATTTTACATGTGCAAATCTACTGGCCCCCCGAATCCTTCTTAAACCCTGACTCTTGAATCAACTCCTGACCATTCTTGATCCAGTCCGACCACCATCTTCATGGACCATATCCGGTAAGATGTTACTCCAGTTACTCCCCTCGTTTTTGATGAAGTAGCGTCCGGTAATCAAACATGGCAATTGAACATGTGATATTTGTAGCTGGTTTTACCAGCTATATATAAAAACATCCATGTATAAGGTATCATATCTAATAATTTCCAGCTACCACTTATAGTATGCCGTTAACAAAGGGTACATGTTCCATGTTTTCCGGTTGAATCATAACAATTCACGACCCTGACAATAGCTGAATCGCAAGGCCACTTGGAAATGATTCCCCGAATCCGACCATCATGATTTCAGGCTTCGGTCACGACGTGAGGTCACTATCATTTATCCACATATACTATAGATGTTTCACCCAGCTATAAACCTCTATTTATAATGTGGGTAAAACAATAATAAACCACCCATTTGGGAATGGTTATTCATACCACCTATTGATGGTGAAATTTGGGATGATAGATAGATAGATAGATAGATAGATAGATAGATAGATAGATAGATAGATAGATAGATAGATAGATAGATAGATAGATAGATAGATAGATAGA